>JAMQGT020009831.1:0-11307 GCA_024447675.2 Pterophyllum scalare
CACTGCTCAAAAAAATAAAGGGAACACTTAAACAACACAATATAACTCCAAGTAAATCAAACTTCTGTGAAATCAAAATGTCCACTCAGGAAGCAACACTGATTGACAATCAATTTCACATGCTGTTGTGCAAATGGAATAGACAAAAGGTGGAAATTATTGGCAATTAGCAAGACACACTCAGTAAAGGAGTGGTTCTGCAGGTGGGGACCACAGACCACTTCTCAGTACCTATGCTTTCTGGCTGATGTTTTGGTCACTTTTGAATGTTGGTGGTGCTTTCACACTCGTGGTAGCATGAGACGGACTCTACAACCCACACAAGTGGCTCAGGTAGTGCAGCTCATCCAGGGTGGCACATCAATGCGAGTTGTGGCAAGAGGGTTTGTTGTGTCTGTCAGCGTAGTGTCCAGAGGCTGGAGGCGCTACCAGGAGACAGGCCAGTACACCAGGAGATGTGGAGGAGGCCGTAGGAGAGCAACTACCCAGCAGCAGGACCGCTACCTCCGCCTTTGTGCAAGGAGGAACAGGAGGAGCACTACCAGAGCCCTGCAAAATGACCTCCAGCAGGCCACAGATGTGCATGTGTCTGCACAAACGGTTAGAAACTGACTCCATGAGGATGGTATGAGGGCCCGACGTCCACAGATGGGGGTTGTGCTCACAGCCCAACACCCAATGCAGGACAATGCTAGACCTCATGTGGCTGGAGTGTGTCAGCAGTTCCTGCAAGATGAAGGCATTGAAGCTATGGACTGGCCCGCCTGTTCCTCAGACCTGAATCAGATAGAGCACATCTGGGACATCATGTCTCGCTCCATCCACCAACGTCACGTTGCACCACAGACTGTTCAGGAGTTGGCGGTTGCTTTAGTCCAGGTCTGGGAAAAGATCCCTCAGGAGACCATCCGCCACCTCATCAGGAGCATGCCCAGGCGTTGTAGGGAGGTCATACAGGCACGTGGAGGTCACACACAATACTGAGCCTCATTTTGACTTGTTTTAAGGACATTACATCAAAGTTGGATCAGCCTGTAGTGTGTTTTTCTACTTTAATTTTGTGTGTGACTCCAAATCCAGGCCTCCATTGGTTAATAAATTTGATTTCCATTGATGATTTTTGTGTGATTTTGTTGTCAGCACATTCAACTTTGTACAGAACAAAGTATTCAATGAGAATATTTCATTCATTCAGATCTAGGATGTGTTATTTGAGTATTCCCTTTATTTTTTTGAGCAGTAGTTGGGGAAAAAATAATTGCTATAAAACATTTAAAGCAAATTCTTTTTTTTGTACAACTTGATAATTTAAGAAAAAAATCTAGAAAATTAGTGAATGAAAGGAAATTTTTATATCTTTATATTATTCTTTCTGAACACTCTGAATTCTTGAGTGATGATTTTGAACACTTAATTTACGAAAGAAAAAAATCCATACATCAATGTATGGGGAAATTTTTTTTGTTAATGTGATATTGCTTCAGAACAATAGCTTTTATTTTGATAAAATATTTTCTTCTTACGTATAAACTGGTGTTCTATGGCATCTATCCTAATTAATGATCCAAAGAAAAAAATCACAAACCAATTAAACTTCATGAAAACTCTTCATAATTATTAAAAAGTATCGGTATCAGTACTGGCCCTGTATTTACTTGGCATTGGATTGTAAAAAACTTTTTTTTTTTAAAAGTTACACACTGCAGCTTTAATCTGTATAAGAGAGAAACTTGTGGCTTTAGTTCTTACTGTCGATGATTGTTTACCATTTTTTCAGTTTTACACATTTAGTTATGTGGTTTTGAAATAGCACCCATTTCCCCAGAAATTGTTGTTGGTTTAAAAACAACATAACTTTATGTATTGTTCATGAAAGGCAGAGAACAGTTAAGATTATTGTGATGAACTATGAATAATTGTTTTACATTCTGTGATAAATGATAGAAGTCACCACGGAGTATTAAATAAAGATGGTTACATTTATTTGAGCTGTGAGTGTTTAATATCTAGGGGATTTTATGGGAATGTGGGTCTTTAAGATCAATTTGAGAAGTGATTTTGATCATGTTTCACACTTTATTGTGTCATGTAACATGGGGCACTGGTCTTGGTCTTGTCTCGGTCTCGCCCTCCCTCAGTCTTGGTCTCGACTCGGTCTCGGACCCTAAAAGTCTTGGTCTTGGTCTCACTCTTGGGTTAGGTGGTCTTGACTACGACACTAACAGGGTGTACCCCTGCCTTTGCCCTATGACAGCTGGGACAGTCTCCAGCCCCCGGTGGCCTTGCACAGAATAAGCAGAAGAGGATGGATGGGTGGATGGATAAATGGATGGATGGAGGTGGAAATAACAAGAGCAGGTCCATTAAATCAATTTGTTTAAATGAGGCTCCCGAGGTGTGTTTGCTTTGTGTCACCTGATGCGCTGCACCTCCCACATCCAGCTCTCGGGAAAGTAGCTCCGCACCAGAGAAGGAGCGAGGTCAAAGTCTGCCCTGTCTGTACAACAACAATATTGTGACAGTGATCTGCACTTCATTACCACAGCACTGGACTCAGCTACACAAAAAATTACACACAGGCAAAGATACAGCAAGAGGTGACTTACACCTCCTCTGATCTTCATCATAATAAGCTATAAATCCACTCAGACACAGACAGATACAGCTGTCTCTATAATCCTGAGTGCAGCTGAATTACCTGCTAACAGGTAATTCACTTGCTTAATGTCAACAGTCTGATTATACGAATATAATGTAGATATGTGCTGAAGAAGTAGAGCATTACATTATAGTAGTACATAAATGAGCTTCCATTCCCTTAATGAATTTGATGTCCCCTGTTGACATGTTGGTGTTATCAGAGCGTGATGCACTAAACAAAGAAAAGTCCAGACTGACCGCTTCGTGCAATGACGCTCTCACGGCCCAAGCTCTTCAGCAGAGTCTCACAGCATTCTTGGAAGACCTCTTTGCAGAGATCTCTAAATCCCTGTTTGTTGCGGGAAATTCTGCGGACAAACATCTCAGCTTCATCACGGCAGGAAGTATATGTTGGAGCACGCCTCATCCCATATAGACAGCACTGCTTGCTGGCGTTACCGTAACTCTCCGCTGGACAGACAGAACGACATACTTACATATACTTTACATCTACCACTGATTTATCTACCATCATTACAAACAAAATACAGAAATCACACTGGTGAACGTGTGTCTGTGTGAGTGAACAGATAGTAAAGTTGTAAAACTGTGCTCAGACTCACAGTAATAAGCTGCAAACAATAATTGTTTCGTAAACCTAACCATGAACAGCAGAGGGGGGATTCTTGGTTAATATTTTTGTGGTTTGGTCTCTTTTTTCTATTTGAGTGCTTGAAGCTTTTGAGTCCCATTTTGATCATCATTTTGGTGATGTTAAGCTTTAGGTCTTGCTGTTATGTTTGATTTCTGCTTCCAGTTTGGAGTTTGTGGTGCCTGCTCGGATTGCTTTCCTCTTCTAATGTTTATGGGTTTTTTGAGCTTTGGTTTTTATTTGGAGTTTTGTCTTCTGGTGCGTTCTGTTCCTTCACTCTGTTCCTGCCTCCATCTCATCTACATCCTTGTACCCTTTCTGTTTTCATGTTTGATATGAATCCCACCTCTAGTTGTGTTTTGTTTATTTTTTCCTGTTTTACTAATCGGGATATTCAACACATCCTTGTCAATAGCAGATATCCTGTCCTGTCTAAAGGCAGCTACCATCATCCCAATACCCAAGGAAATAGACACAAAAGACTAATGTCTGTAGTTTTTAAGTGCTTAGAAAAGCTTGTTCTACAGGACCTCAAATCCCACCTCCCCCTGAACTTTGACCAACACCAGTTTGCCTACAGGACAAACTGGTCCACAGAGGTCGCCAATGCCACTGCTCTCCACACAGCCCTGGAACACCTGGGAGCCTACTTCAGGATGCTGTTCATCAATTACAGCTTCACCCCTGACACCCTGGTGGAGAAGTTGGCCGACTTGGACCTTCCCCCATCTGATCCTTCATCAAAGACCTCCTTGGCGCTCTGATGTTAACCAGCTTTTATTCTCTTCCTTGTCACACAGCAAATCTTCTTTGCCAGCAACACTGTGAAAAATGTGTGCGCCTTCTGCCCAAACATTTAGGAGAGCTATTGTCCATATCATCCATTCTTTTCCTTTTCAAGCTTAAATTCACATTAACAAATTTTCTGGGTGTTGTCGGTAGCCTCCGATTGCTTGCATCAATCAATTAGTCACACAATCACCTCTTGATGCATTCCACCAACAGATGTCAGTAATACAACACAAGACAAATTAAATTTTCAAGATTTACAAAGAAAATGACATTAAATATGAACACATAAACACCTTCCCTCTACGACAGCTACACAGTTTTTGTCATTTATTCCCAGAAGTTTACAGTCATACCTCACGTTTGAGTCACACCAAACAACATGCATCCACTTCCAGATGTACAGATTCACAGGGGGAAACATCTGAACGAGACACATCGTGGTACAGTCTCACCTTTCTGTCTTTTCTCCTCCTCAGACAGAGCTCGTTTTGCACGTGTGACGGCAGTACACAGCTGATCTGAAACATGTTAACCAAAATGCAAGTGAGCCATGGAGCATTTTAACCTGCCACAGTGCCTTACTTCACTCATTTGTTTGCTGACTGACGTACTGCTGGTTGAGGGTGCGGCATTGGCATTGGTGATGAAGGTGAGGCCGGCCAGTCGGAACACATCTGCGCTGTCTTTACCGCCGCCTCCACCGCAGCCCAGGTCACTCTGCTCAATGTGACGAAAAACCTGCCGGCCACCGTACATCCTGTTAAATCTCAACGTGTGGTAAATAACTCAGAGGGAGAAAATATAATTCAGGACAGTCTTTCAAAAGAAGAAAACAATGTCTGTTAAACTCGGAGTCAAGACAAATCTCTACAAATGACATGATCGTTTGTTGTTTTGTGCTCTGTAATGATGAAGCAAAGCAAATTTCCATGGATAAAATGGGATGATTTCAGGATTACCATGGAAACAGGGTCTTGGTAGTTGGGTCGTAGGGTAAAGATGGCGGAGTCGACAGCGGACAGAGCTACGAGGCCATCCTCGCTGGCTCTGACATTCAGCCTGAGGTCTTCTTTTGGCTTGTACTGCACTTTATTCAAAGATATGTCAGTCTCAACACACACACACACACACACACACACACACAGTAAATTATCTGTTAATCCTTCATGCCTTCATGTATTAAACCGATATGAAAAAATATTTGCACTGATGACAGATATGCTGTAAAATTTACATTGGTTATTTTAATTTTCTTATATGATTTTGGTCCTTAAACTAAGTTAAGTACAAAAATAAAATTTGTATAAGAAATGACAGTGATCTAAGAAAATGCACAAAAGTGAAGCTACACACACCTGGCTCTGGCTCATAGGAAACAAAGACTTACAGTATGTAACAGAGCAGAGATGGCAAAAGTACAGCCATTCTGTACTTAAGTAGAAGCACTGATACTTGTGTTAAAAATACTCTGGTAAAAGTTGAAGTACTGAATCAACTTCTTGACTCAAGTAAAAGTGAAAAAGTACAGGCTCTGAAATTTACTCAAAGTAAGAAAGTAAAAGTAGCTCTTTGGAGGATGTTTCTACCAGATATTTTTGTGCAAAGCTAACTGAACCACATGTTATATTAATGTAATAATAAAACAATATTATTACATGAGAATACAAACTTTATTTCAATCTAAATTCTAATTCTAATGAATGCATTCAGCTTGAACACTGCTATGTAGAAAATTGAGCCGCCAGGCATCAACTAACAGCTAACACCTGGCCAAGGTGCATTAAAGCCAGCAGTGTGGTCTCTCAGCATGAAAGCCTGGTCTCACCTGATTCTCATATGTCCTGCACTCAGCATTACGGTTGCACCAATCCAACGTATCCTAGTTCTAATCGATATAAAAGTGATGTGCTAGCTTTAGGTTGGCCATGTTGTTTAGTGTGGTTTTTGATTTCACTCTAATTCCAGTCATGCGGAGCGTCAGCTCTTCTTGTGTGTTTGCATTTTGGTTACTGGTTTGTTTTGATCTTAAGGTTTACGCACATCCTAGTGATATGTTTCAGTCTTTAGTAATATTATATTGTAGGCCTTGTACTGCTTTCCTTCTTCTTCTTCTCTGGTCAGTGTCGCCCAGTCTGTGCTCCCTCTGTTTGTTTATGTGTTTGAGTCTTCTGTATCCTGGTCCCTGACTTCTTCTTGTTTAATTTTGTCCTTCATGTCATAGTATTAGTTGTCTTGTGGTCTTTTCCTGTTTTACCTTGAAGGGTAGTTTTCTGTGTCTCATTCTAGTTTAACTTCCTCCTTGTAATTGGCTGCTCCTCCCTGATTATTTGCACCTGTCATTAATTGTGTCTTCCTAGATCTCATCTGTGTCCGGTTTCCTAGTTAGATTCCTCCCTTTGTTCTTTGTTTTGTCTGCCCATTGTGTCCTCTGCTCTGAGATTTGCCCCTGGGTTACTTTGCACCTGTGTTTTTGGACTCAGTTGTCAGTTTTAAAATCTTGAATTTGTTGAACATCTCTGCCTCCTCCTTCCTGCACTTTTGGTCCTCTTCGCCTCCAAATATCAAGACAAACGAGTCAAACCTTTCATTCACGTGGGAATACCCATACATATTAGCATCAAACCAGTCAGGTACAAAGGTGTTAAGAGCACTAACTTCATCTCACACCTACTGCATCATCCCCACAGCACCTCTCAGCACACCTGAACCATCTTCCCACAGTGTTGGAGTCTCTCATGTTTCTGATGTCATTATCTTTTGTCATTGTTTCATGGCTAGGTCTGGTTTCAGGTATGCTTGCCTTACTAGCTCCTCTGTTTGAACACATCAATACAGCAAACTTTGGCACAGGATCACAGGTTGCTTTATGTTGTTGTACCTGGAGTCCGTTAACACATTTGTCTTTGACATTCAGCCACACAGAGTCAGCCACCAGCTCGGACGTCCCTTCTCCAGACAGGATGTAGTAGACCAGCAGTCTGATGGACGGCACCATGTCAGAAGTCACATGAAAGCTCAATATCTGTTTATTATTAACAGTGGAGAGGAACTTCTTGCTGCCAAAATGCACCACCTTCCCTTTAGAGATCACCTGAGGAAATACAGCATGATGTAATGAGAAATGATACAAACAGGAGAAAGGTCAGCATCTGGTGGCATCTTCTCCTCACCAGGTAACTGATGGCTCTGATGGGAATGTAGGAGGGCGTGCCCGAGTACACGCTGAGACTTGCTAGTTGTCCCACCTGGAGACCGGAGCCAGTCAGCGGGGGGTCAATGTAGAGATAACGCTGGTTTGGTGAGTAATAAGCCACTGGCGTCAGACTGAGACTGCTCTGACTTTCTGCTGGGAGTGTGGAGTCATCTGTCTGAAACTGTGTCAACAACAACACAAAAGGTAAACAACGGCAAGTAAAGAAGTACACAGAGAAGACATGAAAACAACAAGAAAAGCAAGTAGACAAAGACAAATAACTAAAAGCAAACAAGAAACAGACAGGTAAACAGGTAAACAATAGAATGCACACAAAATACGTAAACAACTGAACAGCCGTTCGAAGAGGACAGGTAAAGTAATTAAACAACACAGAATTAAACAAGAAGTTGGGAATAAGAAGAAATGTAAACATGAGAACAAATACACAACAAGTAAACAGCAAGAAATGAACAAGAAAACAGGAACACAAAACAAGTAAAAAAAAAACATCAAGCAATCAACAAGTAAACAGCATCATCACAAGTAAACATCCAGTAAACAACTACAAGTTAAAAAAAATGAGAGGACAAATAAACAAAAACAACTAAGCAGCAACATGTGAACCAGAAGAAGCCATGCAAATAACAAGAAGAAAAGCATACAATGCTACATAAACATGTAAATAACAAACTACAAGCAAATGACAAAACTCAAACAAATTACATGAGCAACATATTAAAAACAACCTAACGTAAATAATAAGTAAACATCGCACGTGCAGAAAACAAGATCTAAGTAACACTTCCTGTCTGCTTTCTTTTGTGGTTCTCATCCCGTTTTAGTCATTGTTGTTGTTTCAGTTACTTTTCTTTGTTTCTTGTACTGTTTGTGTTAGACTGCTGCATGTTAAAAGAACAGCCAGTGGTATGGTCTCCTGATTAACTGTGGTTGGACATCCAACATAAACTGCACCACAGAAGTTGAATTTTAACTAAATGAAGCAATGTTTACCTGTACTCTCCCAAGATATAAATGAATAAATACAAATACTGAGAGAAACAGAGAGAGAAAGAGCATGGTGACTAACAGAGAGATGCTGATAAACCACCACTACCACCCACCTTAAGAACAGCCCTGACTCCATCTCTAGGTGTGTTACAGATGAAGAAAGCGAAGCCATTCGAGTTGCTGGTGGAGCTGTCGGAACAGGACATATCCTCGGAGTCCCTCCCCTGTCTGAAGAGCTGTCGCTCCACAAGTCTGACCCGAATATCTCTTACTGGCTTGTCCAGGTGATCCTTCACCAACACCTGTTGAGACAAAGTGAAACTGCAAAATGGCCAAATTGCTTTAAAATCAAGTTGAGTTAGTTATCTGTATTCAGTTGCAGCCGCCTATAACTCGCTATATTTTACATAATTAAATTTCCTTATAATCAGATGGGCTCAAGGTGGGGTTGGGATTACATCAGAGATTGACTCTGAGCCTGTTCTTCTTTGGAGTGGTGATAGACACTGATGATGTTTACAGAGGACATTGTGATCTGTAGTTAGAATAGAGATCAAGTGGAAGATAGACTAGAGAAGCAGAGGTATGCTCTGGAGAGAAGACGAATGAAAGTCAGTAGAGGGAGACAGGTGGTAAGGTGAAGATGCAGAGAAGAGAAGTTGTAAAGGTAGATGAGTTTAAATACCTGGGGTCAACTATCCAAAGACAGGTGAAACAGAGTAAACAGAGTGAAAAGAGGTGAATGAAGAAAAAAAAATACTCAGTGCATTATGGGAACTCCACCGCAGCCTAGGCCTATTGCAGTGTAAATAAGGGATGGTTCAGGGTCACCTGATCCAGCCCTAACTACAAGCTTTATCTTAAAGGAAAGTTTTAAGCCTAATCTTAAAAATGAGAGGGTGTCTGTCTCCCAAATCCAAGCTGGGAGCTGGTTCCACAGAAGAGGGGCCTGAAAGGTGAAGGCTCTGCCTCCCATTCTACTCTTAAGTATCCTAGGAACCACAAGTAAGCCAGCAGTCTGAGAGTGAAGCGCTCTATTGGGGTGATATGAGGTCTTTAAGATAAGATGGCGCCTGATTATTCAAGACCTTTGTAACCTTCACTAATGCTGTTTCTGTACTGTGATGAATTGTGAAACCTGACTGAAACTGCTTCAAATAAACCGTTCCTCTGCAGATGATCAGTTAGCTGTTTTAAAACTACTCTTTCAAGGATTTTTGAGAGAAAAGGAAGGTTGGAGATTGGCCTATAATTAGCTAAAACAGCTGGGTCAAGTGATGGCTATTGAAGTAATGGTTTAATTATTGCCACCTTGAAAGCCTGTGGTATGTAGCCTGTTGATAAAGATAGACTGATCATATTTAAGATTGAAGCATTAATTAATAGCTAGGACTTCTTTGAGCAGTGTAGTAGGAATGGGGTCTAATAGACATGTTGATAGTTTGGAGGAAGTAACTATTGAGTGTTAACTCCGAAAGCTCAATCAGAAAGGGTCTAAACACATTACCAGCAGTGCTGAAAACTAGCTGAACATGAAGATACGTCTTGGAGATGGTTCTGAATATTTTTTTCTCTAACAGTCTAAAATTTTATTTGAAGAAATTAAATTAAGAAATTTGTGAAGTCAGTTACTAGTTGAAGTGAACAGGAATACTCGGCTCTACAGAGCTCTGACTTTTTGTCAGCCTGGCTACAGTGCTGAAAAGAAACCTGGGGGTTCTTATTTTCTTCAATCAGTGATGAATAGTAAGATGTCCTAGCTTTATGGAGGACTTTTTAAAAAAAATTTATAGAGCAACAACCTCTTGGGTTGCTGATGTGAATAATTATTTTACCAAATTCATGTTTAGCCTGAGTCAGCAGTTTCAGGTGTTCTTCTACATTGCCTGCTCTGGCCTTTGGAAGACATCTAACTATGGTTGTTGGTGTCGCTAGCTTCACGTTTCTCAAATTGGGTGGGTCCACGAGTGGAGAAGAACAGTTA
Source organism: Pterophyllum scalare (assembly GCA_024447675.2). Classification (NCBI taxonomy): domain Eukaryota; kingdom Metazoa; phylum Chordata; class Actinopteri; order Cichliformes; family Cichlidae; genus Pterophyllum; species Pterophyllum scalare. Next base: position 10,273 of record JAMQGT020009831.1, read on the forward strand.
GAGATGTGAACAGGTTGGTGGTGTACTATCTGCTTAGGACTATGCTTCCTCTTCACAGTCACCCAGCCAGCCTGATTTCCCAGCTGCTGGGGATCTGTTCCCGGGAGAGCTGTTGGTGGCTAAGCTACCTTAGTACACCGACTACAAGGGCCTGGCTAGCTACAGGAGTTTCCAGGGTGTGGAGCAGAGCCTCCAATTCAGTTAGCCTAGCCTCCAAGGCTACAAACACACTATATTTATTGCAAGTGCTGTTACTGCTGAAAGAAGGCCAAGGAGGAGTAATTAAATGAAAGCAAAGAAGAAGAGAGTTCGGAGAAAAGCAATGATGTTAAATGATTGCAGTTGTCACTTGTGCTACTCCTGCTCCCATTGGCTGTAATGGGCAAATATTTTGGGGATGTGAAATGCTCCAAAAAAACAGCAATTGTGTTGTTGTAATTTGGTCTGACGTGCCATTATACAGGTGTCAAGTGAGTTGAATTCTGATTCTGATAGCTTAAGCCTGGCACTGTATGAACAATCATAATTCAAATTTATAGAATTGTTAGAGAATGATTTATATGATGTAGAATCGAATAATGAGTGTAACTGTAACACAGAAATGATAGATGGCAAAGTACTAAGGAAATTGTGAAATCACTGAGCTGAGGGTAAGAACAAGGAACTGGAACGTTGCCCAGAGACGAGCAAGGGCAAAGTTAGAAACATGTCAACATGTCCCAGACTGGAAGGAACAAAATGACCCATATGTTAATAAGAAATGAAGTAATGGTTAAGTTTAACACCCCAAATAGACAAAGGCAGTGGGTGTGACAGTATGTCAGGATGATGTAGGAAAGCTAAGATATGTATTAGATTTATGCTATAGAAGATACAGAAGATACAGAAGCATTTTACGCAGAATTTCAGGAAACCTTCCCTCGGACAAGACTGCTTCAGCAGAGAGGATGTGCCCAAACCCCTCTGTGGACTAATTGGGCCAGCAGCAGTCCCGAGAGTACTCCCTGCTGAAAATAACTGAGACAATGTGGTAAT
>JAMQGT020009832.1:0-17379 GCA_024447675.2 Pterophyllum scalare
CACAATACTGAGCCTCATTTTGACTTGTTTTAAGGACATTACATCAAAGTTGGATCAGCCTGTAGTGTGTTTTTCCACTTTAATTTTGTGTGTGACTCCAAATCCAGGCCTCCATTGGTTAATAAATTTGATTTCCATTGATGATTTTTGTGTGATTTTGTTGTCAGCACATTCAACTTTGTACAGAACAAAGTATTCAATGAGAATATTTCATTCATTCAGATCTAGGATGTGTTATTTGAGTGTTCCCTTTATTTTTTTGAGCAGTGTATGTTGGCATTAGCATTAGGCTCCAAGCACTGCTTTGTAAACAATACAGCATAACGAATGTGATTAAGAAAATTAAATTAACAGAAAATCCAATAAAAAGTGAGTGAGAACAGATGAACCAATGATCTGCCAAGTTTTGTTTTTGAGTATGTGATCCATACCTACTCATTGCACTCTTTAATATTTTAGATGAATATTTAAGATGAAAACCACAGAGGATCAGATTCTACAATAGTTTTAATGGATTTAATAATTTCTAGTCAAAGTTCTGGAAATCTGAAAGTCACATGGAGGAATAAGTTTTTTCTCCTCCGAGGCTGTCAGAGCATCTCTCTTTGATGCCTTTCATCACAGCCACGGCTGTGCTGCCACACACAGTCAGCACCCAGCCGGAGAGAGGCATGTGGGGCGGATTCATGGGATGGCACTGCCTGGCACATTCGTTACTGCTGTCACCGACGGCAGGAGACATCTCATAAATGGAGTGGGCCGTGGGTGTCAGAGGACGTCCATCTTGTCAAACAGCAATATTTGGGTTTGCCTATGCCGACAACCACCTACACCTACTTCCCCTCTCCATGCATCTCCACACTGTCTGGTTTGCTACTCATTGCTCCAGTGTGACACTGAAGGACAGTCATAGCTACAGAGGATACATTGTGGGGTGTTACACTCTATGTGAGTGTTGAAACAAACCAGTTAAACCTCCCAGCATCCACCAGATTACTTCTTTAGGGTTGGGTTAATATCCACCCCTTTATATACAACTTATTTGGCATGCCCAAATGAAAAAAAGCCTTTAAAAGTCTTGAGCCACCCCTCAGTACCTCCACCATGAGGTTATGTGTTTGTTAGCGTTTGCATGCATGTGCCATTCTGTCTGTAAACATGATGGCTCGAAAAGTTGCCGACCTGTGTTTGGGATTTTTTATTATATTCAAATAAGGAAATGGGAACAAATTGTGTATTTTTGCAACAGCATGTTAGCAATAAAGTGTCAAAAGATACAATTTAAAAATTGGTTCTTTGGCAAGGTGTCTGTTACGTGAAGACAACACTGGTGCCTTTTAGTTATGCTTGAATGAATCACAGAGAACAACACAAAAACATTCCTCTGAAAATGTTTAAGCACAAGACACTGGACTGAAAATCAGTGAAAAAGTCCAAAGAAAAATCTCAGAAACACCCTCTGAAAGCCTGGAGAACTGTTGCTCAAGAAAATCATTACAAATCTGGCTCCTTGGAAACAAAACACAAAGAAATGAAGTGTGGCTCAAAACTTTTGCACAGCACAGTACATGTAGCGGTCTTCATTTGAAAAATAGCATCTTCTAACTTGTGAACATGTGCTAAGCACAACTTAGGCCAAAACCTAACTTTAAATGGTTTACTGGCAGTTTAACCTCCACCAACATTTTCATGGACTTCAAGAAATCTTTTGTCCAGACTGAATTGCCTTAAAAAACTAATGGTATATGGTGATATTTCAGTTTTTCTTTTTTAATAAATTTGCAAAAATTTCTACATTTCTGTTTTTTTCTGTCAAGATGGGGTGCTGAGTGTACATTAATGAGAAATAAAATGAACTTTTTTGATTTTCAAATGTGGCTCCCAGAAAACTGCATCTCTGTGTCATATTTTTACCAAACATATATTTCTATCTGGGCTATCTTCAGAGGGTGAATCATACTGACTTTGGTGAACCCTTGATTTTTGGGTGGGTTCCCATTTAATTTTATATGCATCTTCATGGTGCCCAGAGGGTAAAGCTTAATTACTCCGGTGAACCTCTGACTTACCATGTAGCACCTTAAGCTCTCAGAAAGTTATCAGTGTTGCACCAAATTTTGTACAGAGGTTTGTGGTGCCCAGATGATGTATCCTGCAGACTCTTTTGACTATGATCCCAAGACTTTTTATCTTGCACCTCCACGAAGTTCTCATTTTTGGTTTTGAGTGAAATAGCTCAAGAAATTTTGAACCTTAGAATAAATTGTAATGATAATAATAATCTCCCTTTTTTACATTATGGCCAAAACCTTTAAAATATTTCAAATCAGAAGTAGTTTGTGTTTGGTGCTAATTAACAAATGTTATTGACATGTTATCTGACAAACATGAGTATGTTACTGCAAGCATTCAGCTCAAAGCCTCAGTGTGTGCTGTGCATCTGCAGAGAGCTACTCGCATGGTTGTCCACTTCTGGCCCTGTTATTTAATAGCCTTCACAGAAATGATGCAGTGTAGACTGACCTTGAGCCTGCAGTGCTTTCAAGAAGATTCGGAGCAATAACTTAAACAGAAACTAGATTGTGTGCACAACAGCAGAAATTCCTCTTCTCAGTGAATGCCCTCTCAGTTCCTACTTCACCTGTGAAATCTGAAAAAGGATGGAACTCAAATGAGTTGAGAAAAGAAAAAGACGCCTGTACAGCAGCATTTTTGTCATCAGGGTAATTGATAGTGAACCTGTGGTCAACCATACAGTTTCCTATTGCATTTATATTTATAGTTATAAAATGTTCTTTTACAGCAAACCAATAATCCATGAAGGCACTGAGGCAATCGGGATGGGCAATGAGCGTGACTCTAATTGCTGGGGTTATAATAACCTGATGGAGTCCTACTTTCACTGCAGTAAATCCCCATCTTGATTAATGAACACAGGCCTATCTATGGCTGAGACATAAGAGGGCCTACTGTGGCTTCTGCTGACACTTGGGGCCACATGCTTTATGCGGACTGTAAATCAAAGTGGCTGAGATCCATAAGATATGTAACATTTGTAAATCTTGATCTTTATTGATAAGTGGCGAGGATAGTCAGTTCAGGTGGTGCACCTGCTGCTGCTCTTGATGATAACACAGTGAACAAAAGATAACCTTCTCTTCCTATCATTAATGGACATGATTCTTCCTGTCATCAAGGGTGGCATGTGTGAAAACATGATCTGCCATATGCACTGAAACCTCAAATGTGAAGATCTCATTAAATTTGGAAACTGATAACACAGAGAGATATCGGTGCAGACAAGACTTGAATACATATGACTGAGGATATTGTTGATGTCCCTGATACAGATCCAGGATCCAGCGATCATCTGGAAGAGGCTCATAAATGGCCTCGTATCCCACCAACAGCGAGGTGGCAGGAGATACAACCCGCACATCATAAAGATGCCAAGCAACCCCGCCAGCTACACTGCTGAACACAGCCACATTTCACTGCCACAAATAACACAGCTGACATCGATAAATCCGTTGTGCTATGAAGGGAACACTGTAACCAGGGACTAGCTTCTCTTTATGCTTTGAGGTGCTAATATCAATAATTTGATCATGCTTTTCAACAGACGGCTTCCTTTGAGTAGCTGATAAGAAACGTTGCCACTTGCTAGTGGCACTGGTTTTATTGTCTTAGCCTCATACCGCCTGGACCTTCAAATCTGTTTATCTGGTTATTAAGCATCATGTTCAGCTCCATCTGTAGCAGAGGGTTTTAGAATTTAGCCACCCAAACACAGATACATGAAAAAATAGCTTTGTTTCAGCATTTTTCAGTGCAGTTTTACCTGCCAACTGCTGCATCATGATAAGGAAGGTAATCCTTTTCGGGATGGGGTTGGGGGGGGGTTGCATTGTACACATCTGGAATAATCCATGCAATTATAAGCACCATTTTGAGGCTCATTACTGGACAAATTTGCATACTTTTATGTAAGAAGCTCAGTGGGGCTTTGTGCCTTTGTAAAGTTCTGTTGGTGTTATAGAGACAATACATAAAAAAGCCTCTGATGTTTTCAGAAAAGGAGCCGGAGATAAACTACAGTCCATGACAATGGGCAAAAATATCCTGGGTATTAGTGAGTGCTGTATTTCTGGATCAACGGAAATTAGCAGAGGTGTGGGATTTTGATTAATATTCTTAGTTGTTAATGACTCAGGGCCAGAGAGCTATTGGCTGATAAAAGCTAGATAACTCTTTGAGAGGCATGTCATCTGGATATGTGGAGAAATGTTCAGTCATTTGAGTTTAAGATTTAAGACCTCTCCGCATAAAAATTTCAAAGTGAGTCTTTGGTTTTATGAGTGATTTATTTAAGAAGTGGAAGAAGAGAATAGAGTTGGCCAAGTTCCAAACCAAAACCAGAAAACAGTGTCATTTAGTTCTCTCTCAGCATGGATCTGAAATTTATTGACAACAATGAATGTAAAATAAAATCTATCTATCTATCTATCTATCTATCTATCTATCTATCTATCTATCTATCTATCTATCTATCTATCTATCTATCTATCTATCTATCTATCTATCTATCTATAGCTGATAGTGTAGTGGCAATGCTACTTCCTTTGCCTTTGGAAGAGTAGGTCGGGCCTATGCCTATGCCAGGGCATGCATCCAGTAAGGGTCCCCATGCCACCTCCTCTACATGGACAGCATCAAGCTGCCAGGAGTGAACAAGACATCGATTCATTGATCCACACCGCGAGGATCTACAGCAATGACATTGGAATGTTATTCTGAGTGCAGAACTGTGGTTGGATGGTAGCAAACAGAGGGAAGGAAGTCAGAACTGACTATATACAGAATTTATTTCTCCTAAAAAAAAAAAATCCAGACAAATTTTTAGGGAAACTGATGCTGCACTGCTTCATACCGGTGTGTTTGCACAGTTGCCAGATGGTTTTGAATTATAAGAGTGTGACACATCAAAATCCCGGCAATGAGGCTACTAATGGGGGAAATGGATCACTGTCTTGTGTATCACAACTAACAGTGCACACATCCGACTAACTCAAAAAAGAGAAAGTATTAAAAAAAGATACCTGTCTCATGACTTCAGCAGGACTGGGGGGATGACAGCAGCTTTCAGGCTGATTTAGTAATCTCTAAGAAGAAGCTGGCTAACCTAACATGATACATGGCATATTAAAGAAGCTTCAAACATCTCTTCAGCGAGAAATTTGGCTGATTTCAAATGAGCTCTGGATCTGAAGCAGAGGCATCAAGACTTTTAGACTGTGAGAATGACAAGGCAGTGAAGGCAAGCTATATATGCTTGTAAAACAGTGCTGGTGTCAAGTACAGAGGCTGCAAATTGGCAGTCAAACACACAGAACTTATGGCATATGAGATAACACTGAGGCTGTTCTGAACAGATATGAATGCATGTATACATTGATATTTTGGTTTGCCCTTTGATATCCCTTTTGCACAGAGTTCATCTTATTTCTTTGATTTCAGACCTGAGCATTCTGACAGTAGAGAGCCTAAGTTAGGGCTCATGCATTGAAGTAGCAATGCGACAGTTGGGGAAATAGAATTATTAAGCTCGTACAAAGGTAGAATAAACATCTAGTAACACTTGTTAATAATAAGCTAATAAAGCTAATAAACTCCACAACCATGCTTTATATTTACTGTACATGAATGAGGTTGGAATTAGTTATTACCAAGAAAGCAAAAGCCAAGTTGGTGTCAGAAAAGTATTCAAGATTCAGTACACGTTAATACAGAGGGAGATCAGACAGTATTTACTGTAGGCCTATTAGCATCATACAGTGGAAGTTGGCACATAATGTTGACCCAGTTATAAGCAGCACATTTACAGTAAAAAAGTGTCACTCATTATTTCTGGAACTCATTAAAAACTAGTTTTTTCTATCTTTACTGACCTGTTTTAAAAGTGGGCTTCAGTCTTCCACTGATGCACGACTTAAAGGGACTTAAAGGTACAAATTTGATGTATTGTTTCATTATGCAGCTCTTGCTGTTGTATATCAGTCTTATTAACTTACACCAGGGATGACTGATTACCATGTTTATGGATCTTTTTTTTCCAGTAAATGATTTTTGAAGGATTACACGGATCAAAACACATCATGCACGACTTGTAGAGTAATAATCATAATGGGATCATTTGCAGGCACCACCACTTCCTGCAAAAGCAAAGATGAGATTCACTGTCATTTTAAACTAATAGCAATGATGTTCTAAAATGTATAAACTCTATGGAGTGATGTATTTCATTTTTTAAATGATAATTCAAAGTTTTCTGAAAGATTGTGGCAATATCTGTAGTTACTGTAATGACTTACTAAAAGCAGTGTAATCAGTGCTTTTCATTCATTCATTCATTGGCTTTCATCCTCTTGCAGTCAGCTCCACCTCCTTCGGGTGCCTCACACACTAACAGCTGCTGCCTGTCTGCGCTCTGCTATTCAAAGGCGCTAAAGGTTTGGACAACCTTTGATGTGAGTCCTGCTATTTTGCTTTGTCCTGTATCACATTTGGAACTGCACTCGCATGACTCAAGATGTAGAAACCCACAGTAAGCCACATGCACGCACCACAGTCTGATGATAGGGGAATGGAACATTGGGTTGATCTTCTGCTTTGGTCTTTTGGGGTATTTTCATCGATTCACTCATTCTTTTGGACAGTTCCCCTTCATTATAAATTTTATTTAAAAAGTCAATGGATTCACATGAAACAAACATATATAATTAGCACATTTCCACTATGGTGTTTGACTCACTCTTAATCGTGGCATGTTTTTATATCCTCTCCCCTTGATGCCTGACTCCCCTTCAGCCATTTTGCATCAGCATGTAGAAAATTGAAACACCCATCAGTTCAAATACTTTTTTGCTGATTTTCTAAGGGAAAATTAAAGTTTGTGGAGGATTTAGCTGAAATACATAACTCTGAAAGGCTTAGACCTGCCTAAACCTAGTAAAATACAGTAGTAAACCAGCAACTCCTGAGTTGTATAAGATAAAATGACTTAAAAAGAGGTCAAAGAAGTCAGGGAGATACAAGGATGCATAAGGACTCAAAGATATATAATGGCTTTAAATTGTTTGGAAATAGCTTTAAGCTATGTTCACACTGGAAGCGATTCACACCAACATGGTAACCAAAGACCACAGAAAGTCAATGACGTTCAGCGACTGTGGGAAGCAGCAGTTGCTTCCCTAAGATCAGTTTGCAAGCCATTTCCTGATGCATTTCCTTCTTGGCATTGTGCTAACACACACCTGAATGCTCCAGACCAGCAAACTGCCCAAACTTCTGCTTTTATAGAGGTGCTCACACTTGCTGATGATGCACTTTAAAAGAAGTAAACTAAAGGGGCATCCATACAGGAAGCAGAATACAGATTCTGGTTTCCTAGGTAGCCCTTTAATCTATTTATCACGTTGTCATTTGTGAATGTGGAGCATCCTGCACCCTCATTAGTTACCACTCAATTGCTTGCCTCAAAAATGGACTCACACACTTCACTTTGTAAATCTTATATTTCATTCATCACCACTCACAGTACCTGAGTGTAACTGACTTTCCAGTTACCACATCTACTGACTAGTGACTAGTAATGCTATGGTGTGTGGGGACTTGTAAATACATAGGATTATCATAATTTTATAGTTTGTTTTGCTGCCTTCCTCCTAAAGCATCTTACACCCAGTCCTTTAAAAAAAAAGAACAGCCCAATATGCAGAGCTGACAGCTCTGTTAAGGTGGGATCCAGCAGAAGGTCAGGAAAATTGCTATCAGCCCCTGAAGGTTTTTTCATTTTCTCGTGTGAAAGACAGACAGCATTATCCAGAACTTAAGGAAGTCTCTAAAGCCATCAGAGCTACTCTCAGAGACAGTGTAGGTGGAACACAGATCTAATCTCAAGTGTCAGTCAGACCAAAGTGCATCACAGTCTTTACACTTTGTCAGTCACGTCCAACACAGGACAGGACTGTTCGGACAAAGATGCAAGACGAAAATCAGCCTCAGCAGAACTAAGAGCTGAGATAGCTACAAGCTGCAAGTCAAATAACTGAAAGGACCCTTTATTAGATTTTTTTTCAGGGTTTTAAAATAAACCTCTCCATTTTGAACTTTTGAAAATGTGTCAGCTTTGCTGCAGAATTTCAATGGAATTGCAACAATCAAAAAATTTGGTAGCAGGGTGAAGAAAAGAAACACAAGCCTTTACATTATGTTCACTTTTGGTACATTTAGTGTTAGCCATCATTAAAAGGCCTGGTTTCAAAGGTAAAAATATGCCGCACAGCAAATTGTGTGAACATTCCCGGTAGCAACATAACAGCTTTTCTAACTGACAGGAAGCCAAATGCTGTGTTTGAGTTGACTCAGATACTGGAAATCTCTGGTGAAATGTTCTACAATTCCTAACACTATTTGCAAGGTCAGCTGAGCTTTATCTGATACACCAGGGATACAAAAAGAGACTGTCACAAGAGATATTTGTATCGAGTTAGAATTTAATCTACCGTGGGCTATTTTTGCAAAATGACACAAATTGCTGTGATGCTACAATCATAAACATAAGATAGATAATAATCAGCAAGTAATTTACAGATAAACAGTGTAAGCGTAGGTTTTACATGCAGAAACAGCATGGCGAGTTTGTGAGGTGAATGGATGCCTAGTATGTTAACTAGCCCTGCATTAGTATACTACCAAGTTTCCAGCATCACCTGCTTTTTTAAGAAGGAGGGTACACACTTTACAGTACTACTTTTGGGTTGCACAAGGCTGAGCAAATAGAATAATTGAGTGCAACCCTTACCTACTAGTAAAGGCTACACTAAATGAACCACTGAGTTTGTTGAGAATAATTGTTTAGCTCAATCACTGCCATGATTACCATATAAGGCTGTTTTCCTCAGTTTAGGAGACCTAGCTATTATAGTGTACTTTGTATACTTTATCCCTGTAAAATCCATGTGGACAATTTTTTAGCATATAACTTAACAGAGGGCAGCACAGTGGTGCATTGGTTAGCACTGCTGCCTCACAGCAAGGAGGCCTGGCTTCTTATGCACCTTGGCCAGTGTAGAGTTTGCATGTTCTCCCCGTGTCTGCGTGGGTTTTGTCCAGGTACTCTGGTTTCCTCCCACAGTCCAAAGACGTGCACTTAGTGGGGTTAGGTTACTATTAAGTCATAAATCTTCACTGACCTTTGTGCTGCAGTTTTGCACTTGGCGTAACTTTCTCCCTGCAGGAAGAAGGTTTTAGGACCATGCAGTGTACTTTGGAGCTGTAAAATGGACCCAATTTACATTCAAATGTAGATATCAAAGCATTATAGCTCTGCAAATTCACAGCAGAGGACGATACCGGCCTTGGCACGGGCAAAGAAAGGGTCTCCTTTTACTGCTGTTTGCTTTGGCTTTTAAGGCAGCCGATGATCAGCCGTTCCGGGAAAGAAACACATCAAGCACCATAACAGATCTGCCAGAGTTGCGCTTTTAATAGACTTTATGACCGTGATTTATCCTTCTGTGTCCTGTGTAATCAACATCACACCTGAACACCCATTACCCTGACTGAATGACAAGATGATAGAGTAACATCGCAGATGTGTTTCTTTTCCTGGCCATGGAGCCCCAGACACCGGCATGCCCTGACAAACACAGCAGAGAAGGAAATGTAATGCTTTTGCCATGCACAAATGATTCTTTCAGCCTTCGCTTCTCTCCCGCGTCTCGAATTGCAAACTGATGACTTGTGCTGTTTGTACACTCCAATAATGAGGCTGCTTGTGTCTGTGTTGTTCTGATGGGGGAAAAAAGCAGAGTTTCTTTTCAGGTTGCATAAACCCAAGCGGCAAGATGGAATGAAACCTAATTCTATCCTTTATTTTTATGACACCGAGACCATTAACTGAATGGCACGTCCTAATAGAAGCCTTTTGATATCATACACATTATGATTCTGAGGTTTAAAACCCTACTAGGAAGAGGTGGCAAAGGGCATACTGGCTTCATCTGGAGTTTGGTTGAGGTTATGTTCAAAGAGAACAAAATGTCATCCTATTTAGAATAAAACAACACCAAACTATTCTTTGTTATTTAGAAACATCTTTATTAATTGAAAGTATCTTTTTTCTCTGGGTAAAGTAGGAAATAAAGTCTTTACATGTCAATTGTTCCTTTTTGTTTAAAGTCACAATAAAATCAACACTAACACAAACAAGGATGACCGTCAATCACCGTCACAGTTTTTGGGCACACAAGGTGAAGTTAATGGGAAAGGATTTACTAACTAGAGAACCAAGCAGATACCAGCACCTCCTGCCTTAGGACAGGCATTTTATTGAGCTCTATAGCTTAAACGCAAAAGGAGGAGGATTCGTCACTGATGTGTCAGTGCTATAGGCTTGACACTAAACAGCTGCCAAACATCTGGGGTGAATGTAAGCAACCCTCCTGCAACACATGCTCCATTAGTCACTGTCTGTTCAAGAAGAAAAACCGTGTGTAATGTCACTGAAGTGCACAAAGTACAAACATATTTACCACCGAAAGGAATCAGATGCTGGTTTGTGCTGCTTTTTCCTCTGTGCTGCAAGCAGTGAGCAGGGAAATTTTATCATTTCCTGTGGGAATACATGCAACAAATATCTTTTAAAAAATTAGGCGAAAGCAACAATCACTTTTCCATTACACAAGCCTTCCTGCAAGGACTTTATTTCATGCTGCTATTGTGACTTTTTTTTTTGTCAGAGTTCTCCCACAAGAACAATCTAAGTGAAAATATTATGCGCACTTGATGGAAAAGTTTTAGGTAAATCTTCTAAATGTAATTTAGCTGTCGGGTTGTTTGGCATAGTGGCTGAAAGAGTGCAACACGCTGCACCTGAAGAAAACGAATCCACACGAGCACCTTGTGGCCATGACAACCTCATCAACACTTTAAAAAATGAAAAAAAACAAACAAACTAATTCACAGCTGTGACAACATTGCACAGGAATGTCCTGCAAATTCACAGAAATACAGTCTAGCACATCAACAGTGCAGGTGGTGTGTAACAGCAGAACAATGTTTCATGAGCAGCAGCAGGTTATTATTGATGTTAGATAACCAATACCCCCAATAACAAAAGATTAAAGCATATTTTTCATATTCTGATAAATTTTCTCGAGTTACATGTTGTGGCGTTGTCATCTTCACTGTATTAGAATTAACTACTGACTGTTTTGAAGGTGAAAATGTTGACAAAACGCAGAAGCTAGCCTGAACATCACAGTCAGCCAATGTGATCATCACATCTGGTAATTACACAACTTGAGACATGTTGCAATTAGCTACAACAACAATACTATATGAAAGTTTACTAAAGGAGGCATCTGAAAAGAAACAGCAATGGTAACAAACTTTCTTTGCCTTTTATACCATTTGCAGTTTTCTTTAAATGGATAGCTAACATTTTGGGAAATATTTTAGGGGTCTCATGTTTGCCAGACAGCTCAGCACACACACATAAGAAAATAGAAAAATATACACACACACACAAACACAATATAATATATATATAGATATATATCTATATATATAGTTGTGGCATATTTTAATGAAACAATCTTTATTTATTTGTTAATAGGTGAACTTTATTTTCGTTACTGATAATCTGACAATCACACTCATGTTTAATTGATCAGCAGTTTTGTCAATAAAATCTAAACAGAAAAATGGCTGTCAAAAGACTGAGGTATATATATATTTTTTATTTCTTTTGCCTTACTACATCACACACGAGAAAGAAAAGAGTAAAATCTTCACACTGGAAAAAGCAAAAGTTGGGAAATGTTTTGCATTTTTTGAATAAAAAGGTGAATAAAACAAATATTTTATAATCAAAATCAGTCACTTAGCCAGTTCCCTCTTTTTCCAGTATTTGTGCCAGCTACTGGTGGTCACCTCTCCACAGAAAATATTTCCCAAAATGTCAGGTTATTCCATCAGATTACAGAAGGCTGAGCTGCATATGGAATCTCACAAGCAAGTCAGATAAAAACCCAAACTAGGTAAGTCAATTGAGAATTTTCTGCGTCAATTTTGTGATATAACCCATTAAGAAAGGTGTGTAAAGTGACTGGCTCCAGTGTAAATGGGAAGATGGGTGAAAGAAACAAAGACATCAATAATTACGCTGGCTGACAAAGGACAAATGAGCCATATTGTGGTCATAGTGCACAAAAGACTCAACAGTTCACATCTCATCATTGCAAATGTATCAAATGTACAAACACCATGAGGAGGAGGAAACACATTCATACGTCTAGATCTGCTGGTTGCATTTATGACACTAAAAAACTGTCAAAGAGGCCAAAAGAACAAATAAAACTGGAAGTCAAGAGTAAAATATTTAGCTGCAGGCCTTAGTAAACCTATTTCAAACTCTTTGGCATGTACAATCAGCAAAATTTACACGTTATGATCTCACTCATTTGTTTCTCCACAATATAAAAAAATCGAAATAGAAAAACAAAAAGTATCAAATTTCACGTGTCCGATAGTTTATGTTACAATAAAATGTTAACATCAAAGTTTTTGTTGTTTCTTAAATTTTTTTTTGCCAAAAAGGCTATACATCAATGCTACAAAAATCTAAACCTTTGTTTTTGTTTTATACAACAACACATCATTTCTGTACAGCACATTTTTATTATTATTATTATTTTGTTTTGTTTTTTTTATTACAGGACTCATGGCTCATACATCCTAATTACACACAGATCCCAAAGCAGAAAAATAACTGTTTAGGTACCATTTTTTGGGGAGACTGAGGTTTTATTTTTGTTCTCTTTGAGCCCCTTAGGTTTCCTCATCACATAAAGTCATTGAGCTCTGCCTCCAAGGCGGCAGCCATCTCATCTGCCTCCGAGTTACTGCCTTCCTCCTCCTCATTGGAGTCTTTGGAAGATTCGTCTGCAGAGTTCTCCCCTTCTTCCTTGTCTTCTGCATTGTTGCTGTCGACATCGTCTTCCTCCTTGTCTTCATCGTGCTTACGTTTGAGGCCCCTACAAAAAAATGACACGGGAATTTTTCATGAGAACTTGTAAACCCTTGCATTTCTGAGAGCTTGCGGAAAAAGTCATTTTCTTAAAATTGTAAAACCACACGCCTGATTCCATCACTCGCTCTGTTACTTAAAGAGAATACATATTCTCAAAGTCCAGTTTGCACTGTTCGAGCATTTAGTAAGATTCTGAGTTGCTCGATTGTGTTATTTTCAGTCAGAACGATGTCAGCTTCATATTTTGCAAAAACATGTGAAAGCGATATCCATCTTATCTAACACAGTTATCTTGGTTAGCTGGCAATTTATCCAAATGCATGTTTTGTTCGCTACAAACCCAGGAGCTTCTTGTTGTGAAGCAACAGTGCTAACCGCCTCGCCACCCTGCTATCTATAAAACACCAGTTTTACTGGAAGGTGAATGGAATTCAGTGAACTAACCAGTAAAAGTCCATTAAAAAAGAAAAAAAGATATTTGCTGTATTGTATGGTCAAAATAGCCTGCGCCCATTGAGAATGTTGCATTACAATGAGCAAGAGCTGCCTTTCATACAGACTGTATCCAGTGTACAGCCACCCCAAAATAGAAACTTAATAAAGGGTCCCACGTTGGAAAGTACAGTTTTTCCATCTCTATATACCACAAAATACAGAAAGGGCTGTTTTGTGAACACGTCATATGGGTTTTTGTGAATGCTGCAGGCGGTCAAATGGTTAAAGTCACAGAATCAGCAACAGCTTAAAGTTTCCCTTGAGTTAAGGGTAGGGTCATAGTGCTAAGCATCACGTTTTGGTGCTTTTATGCAGCTGTTTTAAAGTCTTATTCCAATAAAAACTGTATTATGGACCTTTACTAAAAGAAAAAAAAATACAATCAATTCAGACTGTAGAAGGAGACAACTAATAAGCCACAACTGATGAGTAACTGAAGGAAAACCTGAACCCTTGATACAATCAAGAAAGCCAGTGGCTGTGTTAAGCTGGAGTCTAGTTGTGTAGTTGCTGCTGTAGTTGTGTGTAGTTGCTGGCGGACAAATAAATTTCTCCAGTGGGGATTAATAAACTATCTATCTAGCTGCCGGGTACATTTTGGCAGAAAGGTTTGTGTCCACATTAAAGAGGCATACACACAGGAAGAAACCAGCAGCGATGTGGCGACCAAAGACCATGGTGTGTCAATACTATTTAAAAAGTCAGGTGAAATAACCAAGGTCGATGAGCGATTAAAGCAGCAACTAGTTGGAGCAAAAGACTGACTGGCCTTGCTCATTGAACAACTTGGTTTATTCATTAGATAGGGTTTTAAATAGATGCCGATCACTCAAACACAGTTGTTGTGAGTGGTTAGCTTTGTCCTGTGATGCCACTATTCTATTCTGAAGGGAGTCGTCTCTTAAAAGATGAAAGTGAGCCCGATAATGAAAATGTCACTTATCTCCCACCTATGGGAGATTAGACATCATTACAATAATAAAAACAAACAGGATTATCAACCTTAAACTTTGCATGCTGATGGCACATTTTAAACAAGTGTGGATGGACTTGTTTCTGCTAACGAATCGCCTGAGTAAATATTGATGAAGCTAAAATCAGGAAGAGAAAAAAAAGGAAAGCACACATTCCTATGTGGCTGAAGAATTCTTTGATATTACTGTGAACATGCCATCCCTCTTTTCACTCCACTCCAGCCTCACCATGGCATCCTCTGTAGAATGGCTTATTAGCGTGATGCTAATGAGGTGTGTAGGTGTTTTGTATGGTCATTGAGAAGGTCTGACACCGTCTCTGGCAAGAGGACCCCATCTCATTAGACCACACTGCTGTCAGACAGCCTCGCTAAACCTCCCACAGCAGCGGGGGTCTGCCTTTGTGTTCATTAAAGGTCAGATGTCGGCTTACATCTGTGGAGAGGTTCCGTGACATGACAGTTTACAGCGGACCCCTGCAGACCGCATCTGCGAGCAAAAGGGCTGTGCTTGTGGTACATCGGGAGAGCTCAGATCCCCCGACCTGACAAGAAGTTTAATCTCCAGAGCCAGAAGTTTGAACCTCAGCGGCGAGAGGGTAATGTGAGGCTGAGCCAAAAGGGCAAGAGATGATATGAGCAACTAATTATTATTTATCTGGAGACGGCGGAAAAGAAAAGGCGATCCCCAACAGTCTTCAGTGACACTATTCATGCTGCCTGAGTAGGCTGATGACACTGTATGGGCCCCTATATCAGGACATTTGTATCACATGAATATTTTCCAGACCCACGCCCCACTATTCCTCCATTCTTTCCAAATATTAACAATGAAGACAGCAGGGGGCGAGAGGGGAATGACTTCCCCCATTGCTTTCTGCTCTGCATCATTACATCCAATCTAAATCCTCGGCTATTAATCCAACCACCCACTGACACACACACACTAGATACTCCCACCACTCTCACTCAAGTCAGTTCCAAAGCAGGTTTCAGTTGCTATCCATTTTTATTCTTTTCCACCTTCTGTTAAATGGTATGGCTACAAAGGGAGAAGCCTGCAGTTCACCTTCTTATTTACTATTTAAGTAATGTGCTATAGTACATAACACATCTGAAAGTCTTCTGTGACTTAAGGTTTTGCCCCAATTTTAATTTAGATATTAAATGGCCAAAGCTGAGGATTTACAGTCATGGCAAAAACAAAGCACACACACACCAAAAAAATGGCAACAGAGTTCATCTTCACTGGATTCAGTGCTCTGATTATGTTTTTGGTTTTTTTTGTTTGTTTTTTTAGGAGAGTAGAGCAGGAAAAAACCCAGAAGCAACAGGAAATCTTCCACCCTGCAGACAGCATATAAAAGGTGGACACATCCACCATGACACTGGCTGATCCTGATTTTAAAGCCTTGAGCACTTTTTGAAAAGAGCAGATGAGAAATGAGAAATCAACTCAAAATGTACACCTAAGGACTTCTACAGCAACATGGACATAAATATGTATTATTTGGCTTCAGGCTGGGGCTAAAAAGTGATTTAGAAAGAAATTATTGCCATGGTCGCTCATGGGTAAAACATAGACTGTTCTTTTTGGTTTGATGGTAATACAATTTGACTCAAAATAACCTGACTGAAAAAAAAACAAAAAGAAAAAACTAAAAAAAAAAAGAAGCCCAAATGCATCAACAAAACAAAAGGGAGAAGTGAAGCTAGAAGTGTTCACAATCTGCATATTGTGTTATTTTTGAATAACTGTATGAAATTTCAAAAATTGTGCAGGTCAAAAAAAAAAAAGGCTTTATATAATTAATTGATTATTCAGTTTGCCCATTACCAAATCATGTAACACTCACCGATGGCGTTTGAACACATCGATTACTTGCAGTACTCTAAAGTAATCATTACTAACTCGCCCTTGTAAAGCCCAGAGGGGTTTTGTGGCTTTGGTGAATGTGCTGCAAAGACTCTAAGTAAAGTCTCATATTTCAACCCCCATCCTAGATGAGCACAGTTCCATTGTTTTAAATGGTTCCTTGGGAAAACTTGAGAACTGAGTCAGATGCTAAAGGGGAGGTAACAAACCAAATGGGGACAGATGAAAGTGAAATAGGCCG
Organism: Pterophyllum scalare; assembly: GCA_024447675.2. Classification (NCBI taxonomy): domain Eukaryota; kingdom Metazoa; phylum Chordata; class Actinopteri; order Cichliformes; family Cichlidae; genus Pterophyllum; species Pterophyllum scalare. The sequence goes on from JAMQGT020009832.1 coordinate 16,682, forward strand.
CCTGCTCCCTAGACAAAATAAAAAAGATAAGGCTGCTTGGTAATATAAAGCTTCCTCATTATTTTCAGTTGTATAACTGACACAGTTCAAGTGTTCAGATAATAGGATCTTTTAATGCACTTATTTCATTTAAATTTCCTCATTACTGGATCTCTTATTGGCCAGTAAATTTTGAAGCTGTAGCTGTGAAGGCAAATCAGCCATAAAAACTTCAGGAGGGAGTTGCTAACAATGTACTCTAAAGTGCTAGGGAGGCACTTTTGACTGCTTCAGCATGAGAGGTTTTACCACTCTACACAAATGCTGGCTTGTCAGCTAGTTGTAAACTTTTAAAAGCTAAATGAATTGAACCCTAAGCCCCAAGAGAGCGCTGTAAATCAAGCTGCTGTCGATGGCATGCAAAGTAGTAATCATCAGGTGCAGTTCATGCCAGTTATGCCATCTAATTTAATTTTGTTTATGTAGCACCAGTTAACAACAACCGTCAGGGTGCTTTAGATTGTAAGCCTATAACACTGGAGAGGGAATACCCCAACGATCTGACAAAGGCGACAGTGAGGACAAAGAACGCCTTTTAAACCCGAGGACAGCTCTTGAAAAACAAGGCACAGGTAGGCATACAGTGAGTACGAAAGTATTCAGACCCATTTAAATTTTTCTCTTTGTTTCATTGCAGCTATTTGCTAAAATCAAAAAAC
>JAMQGT020009834.1:0-11325 GCA_024447675.2 Pterophyllum scalare
GGAATCTGCTGAAGCCATTCTCTCAGTGTGGGGGTCACTGCCCCAAGTGTTCTGATTACCACAGGGACCCTTGTTACCTTCACCTTCCACATCTTCTCTAGGTCTTCTCTGAGTCCTTGGTATTTATCAAGCTTCTTGTGTTTCTTCTTCTTTATGTTGCCATCACTTGATATTGGAACTTCTATTACTGCTGCCTTCTTCGTCTTCTTGTCCACCATTACCTCTGTGCTATCCTTCAGTCCACCTTGGTAGCCATTGGTAGGAAAAATCCTACCAACGGCTGGACAAAGCTGGGCTGAAGGACAGTCATTGCTAGGATTGTGTGTAGTTGATTCCATGCCAAACACTGAGGAAACTGAAACTGTTGCTGCTTGTGCTGCTAGGTAACCCTTCATGCTACCACTAAATGGCATCTGCCCTAACTTCAAGCAAGGTGTAATTAGGCTGCCTACACACCAACTGCTTTAAATCAGAGAACTATCTAACTGTTAGATAGAACATGTGTTAGATTCTAACACATGTTCCACAAACTGGTCTCTCAGGAGAACCTCAAAATTCTGCATGCCAGCAGGTGCATGCTGCTTCACCTTCTCCATGAGACCCATCAGAGCCAGGAAGAACTCCTGAACAGTCTCTCCCTCCTGCTGCCACCTGGAGAAGAAAGCCTCCTGAAAAGCAACACATGAATCTGAACACCTATACAAGTCCTGCAAAATGGAATTTATTCTATCTGGGTCCTCTTTCTCTGTATTAAAGTGATTTTTAATCTCATTCTCTGGCCTCACCCTCAAAATGTTCAAACAGGAAGAAGGCCTGGTCGGCCCTCACAGATCCCTGCACTTCCTCTAACCACTCACTCAACCCTATGCCTGTTCTTCCCCTACACTATCTATCTCTAGGCACAAAGACTAAACTTTCTGCTACAGGAGCACTAAGAGTTGAAGAAGCAGTACATGGTGCAGGCAAGGTAGAACACTAGGACCAGTTTATTCCTGTTTAAAATCACTCGTTGTCAACTTTTAGCTCTGCAACTAACTCTCTGAATTCCTGCATCTCTTCCTCCATGACTACTGGACAAACTCTATACAAACTACAAACAATTAATATGTGGCAATAATGCCACAAAACCAAACCTGTAGAGGGCACCTTGTCAAATTTACAGAAAGTAGGCAGCAAAGGGGGAACCACTGCTGTCCTGTTTCACAGTTTGTCAATGTTTCTTTTTTTTAAAAAAAGAAACAACATTATACACAACAACAAAAACAAAAAAGAGGAAAAAAACAAGAACACACATCTGCCTTTTAAAAAAGTGGATCCTGCTGACAACGCCAAGTGTGGCAAGAGTGAGTGAGGAGGTGAAGAGAATGAATGAATCATCAACAATAATTGTTTACACCTGAGTCCCAAATTTAATTGCGATAGATAAATTCACTGAGATATGAATTTCAAAATTTCACAGATAATAAGACATGGATATTATTTTTTTCATTGTTGTCCTTGACCTTTGACCTTGAAAATGAAATCACATGTTCTTGGAGCCCTAAGAAAAATCCACAAAGTTTCATCAGTTTTGGTTAAAAACTTCTGAAGTTATATTGCTAACTGTCAGACAAACAAACAGGTGAAAACATAAGCTCCCTCCACCTACCAGTGGGAAATGCAAAATCAAATTCATCTCAATGTCAGACACATCTAAGTCGAAGTCATGAAATAATAATTATAACACATTTTTTTTGTAAGCGCCTTTCATGACACCCAAGGACACTTTACAAGGATAAGAACAAAACAAATCACATAAAGCACAAACAGAAACTAAAATGACCAAAGGAACTTTGTCTTTACCTCTCTCAAGAGACAGTTAAAGACAAAGGCTGGTTAAAAGAGAACATCTGAAAGCATTTAAAACATTAAACAAAAGATTTTAAAAGTGTGTGCCACAATTGCTTTTACAGTTTGTAACAGCCAGAGCAAAGGGATATGGAGGTTGTAAGGCTGAATAACCCCACAAGGTGGTGCTTGTCAGTGTTGCCAGCTTAGCGACTTTAGCTAGATTTAGCAGCTTTTCAGATCCCCATAGCAACATTTTTTCTAAAAAGCGACCAGCCACAAATTTAGCGACTTTTGCCGGTGATGTCATTGACTTTTGGAGAGTTTTGGAGATAGACCGAAAACCTGAAATCCTCTGCTGTAGCCATGTTTTGTGTTCATAAAGCCTTCGTACACTTTGGCATTGCCCAGACCTTGCTTCGACCCCACCCTCCAACCTCCGGAACTCGCTTAATCACTGAGCCCACAAACCCACTCCCTCCACCCCTTGCTGTGACATTGAGGGGGACCCAACCCCATCCCCGGATGTCGCTTTGACCTTTATCAACTTTTGAGACTGCCGACAGCAAATTTTCTTACACAAGTTGGCAACAGTGGGCCGGATAAAGGAGGAGGGTTGAATGTATTCCCCCATCAGCTGAGCACTGACTGACTTTTCCTAGCAGAAGAACATCCAGCATGTAGCAGCAGCTTGTTTAAACCATATACTATCCTCATAGGATACTGTGTAGCATCTGTAAAAACTAAATCTGTTTTCTAGTAGGGGGCTGACAAGCTGTTCTATTTGTTTAGAAAAAGAAAGTCTGCTTTATTTGAAAAACAAAACAAAAAACACAGAAATCCAGAAGAAGCACAGATTATATAGTGTATTTTAAGACATTTGTACACACAGGATGTTATGTGGGTTTTGGTTATGTTTTTATTTCTAGTTTCCTTGGGTTTTACCAGTGTTCAGTATCTACTCCGTGTCTTTGTTTCCTTGTCCGACTTCCTGTTTTATTTTTATAGTCTCCTTGTCCCGGTGTGTGATGTTCTGTTTTGCTTTCCCCTTGTCATTTTACTGTCATTTGGTTCACCTGTGTTCCCAGCTGTTTCCACTCCCCTCATCAGCCCTCTTGTGTATTTTAGTCCTGTGTTTCCTCTGCTTGTTGTCACACCATTGTCAATGTTCATGTGTTTTGTCAGTGGTCGACTCCTGGTTCCACTGTATGCTTCCTGCCCTGGATTGTGTTTTTTGTTTTGCACTCAGTAAATTAAGCTTTAATTTAAATTAAGCTTTCCACCTTGCATATCTTGCGTTCTTGAATCACAATCATTTTTACAATCACATTTCTTCCTTGAAGATGATGGTTCCTCACTATCCTTCCAGGTTTTAAAACTGCGTCGGAAAGCTGTTAATGCAGTTTTAATAATTTCCGTCCTTTTCCATGACAGAATATGTTATCCCACATGGCTAAGAAATGAGAAGCTTCTTGCTGCATTAGTTAGGGTTAAATCTGTTGCCAGCTGAATCCCTGTAGTGACAATCCACTGGATATATGCTTGGTTAAATCTGAGTAGGGACTTTTTTCTTTTTTTTCTGGTCAGGCAGTGCATACGTGTGTTTGCCCTGCAGTAAAGTAAATACTTCCAGAATGTCATAGTAGGCTGTTTATTTGTACAATTTTATGTCTTTTATATGTTTGTATGAAAGACAGCCGACACATTGGCCATTTTGATTATTTTATTAGTATTGCATTGCACACATTCACCCAAAGAATAAACTTTGTAATCTCATTTCATGCTATTACTTTGACATAGCTGAGGTAAGAAATTCCAGACACACTTAAGGAAAAAACATAATCCATTTGCAGCATTGTTTAAAGATGCAGAGCACACAGCACCACTGAAGAAACAGTTTGAGTTTTTTAAAGTTCAGAACATGAAAAGTTATTCCAAAAACCCTCGTGACTTTAAGAAACAATATGTGTGTGTATGTCTTTAATCACACCTTTCAACCTCCAAATTCCTTATTTTGCTGCTGTTGTCGCTGAGAAACCTTTGCAGTGTTAGACGAGCTTTACAATAGAGAGCTGCCCCATTATTATTTAGGTCATAAATGGTCGAGAGAAACGGAACAATAAGAAAAAAATCTACTGGAACACCTCAAGTCTTTACAAATCAAACAAAGATAAGAAAAGGTTTTTCAGAAACTGAAAAATATGAACATATTCAGGCACACATTGTAGGCAAACGTTCAACCTGCCGTGAAGCTGCTGTTACTGTTCACGCTTCCAGAAAGCACACAAAACAAGAGTGATTGATTATCATATTTAAAAAATCTGGATATTTAATTTAAATAAATTTAACTTAATTTGAATTCATTTCACATTTTCATTTGGATTGATTCACATTTTACGGATATAGGCCTGTGATGGATTGGACCAGTCCAGGATGCATCCTGCCTCTGGCACTATGTCAGCTGGGACAGGCTAAAAGCCCCACCGTGATGGTTAAGCTGACACACTGTAAAGCTGCAGCGCTACAGACAGAGGCATGATGGACAGTCCCAGTTGATCAGTCAGTGTACTGGTAACTTTCAGACACAAGTTTGCCTTCTTCCACTTCCAACCGGATCAGCAGGCGCTTCCTGGTGGCGGGGGACACTGGTGGGATAATGGTGGGGGTGGTGGTGGTATCTGGGACAGGGGTCGGTTCTGCAGCTTTTGTTTTGGCTGGCACGTGTCGCTTCAATGGCCGGTGAACGTCTGCATGCAAGTAAGGACTTGGATTGGTTGGTTTGTTTTTAGAAATCTGAGCGAAAGAGAGGTTTGATTTTAGTAGGACACAAAACATGAATCAATCATGAGAATGCTAATGTGTGTGAAATGGGCGCTACATGTTTGCTTTTGAAATGTCCGTTTATTTATTTTTCAATTTTGATTTTTTTATGTGTCTTTATATGTTAAAATTGTGCTTTGTGTACCTCTCCAATGTTCTTGTCCTCTGCTAACATTACTGATTTACTAGATTACCAAAAACTTGTCCTTTTTGGTAATGTAAAGTAGTCATGTTGATTAGCATTAATGTATTATGGGACACTGGATATTGAAGCTTTGTTAGTGTTTTAATAGGAAGAAAACAATCATTTTAACATCAGTGGTTTTAAAGCCAAAGCTCAGATCCTCCACCCAGGGTTGTAGGACAAAGTTCTGCAAGGTGTCAGGGCTTATTTTTTACTTACTGGGTAATAACTGGATAATTTCAACACCAAAATTATTCACAATAAAAAGAACAATTAATTTATCACATGTTCACTGAACTGTTCACAATTGAAGATCATGATGAGGGATCGTGAGCCAAAACTATTGGGAACCACTTTCTTAGACAATATAGATTTTTGACTTAATTTAAGTGAAATTTGTCCAGAATTAGTGAAATAAAGAAAAAAAAAGACACAAATTTGAATGTCAGTAGTGCTGCTTATTTTAGAATAATAAATCTCACCGAGCTGGCGCTGGAGGTCTTTCATTCTGGAGATGGAACAGACACTGACGTTAGTACAAGCTTTACATATAAATACATACTGTACTGAAAATATGCTTTTTTTGTTTTAATCTGCTGGATATTGATGTTCTCTCACCCAGAGGTCATTCCCAAACTGCCTCTGCTCACATACCTCTGCTCCTCGCCCTCCAGCAGCTTGTGGTAGGTGGCTATCTCAATGTCCATGGCCAGCTTGATGTTCAGCAGCTCGTGGTGGTAACGGACCAGTGACAGCCAAGTCCTGCTTGTGTTGCCTCAAGGCATCTTCCAGCAGGGCGATATTTCCTGGGCTTTGCTGAGATTGTCTTCACCTCTTTTCTAGCATCATCAATGTCCTTCATCAGGGCGTCTTCCTAAAACAGAGAGAAGAAAACATCAGCAACTGATTGGACAAAGTGCGTGCTGATATCTGAATAAGGTATCTGCAGGAATCCAACCATCCTTTTGAGAGCGTCCAGGTCTCCATTTAGCTTCTGGATGAGACGCTGCAAGTCTGAAATCTTCCTCTTTACGTCACGCACTTCCTGCTCACGCTGTCCTGCAGTTTGGACCAGGGAATCGATCTAAAGTGGGAAAGGGGAATCAAATACCAACTCATAACATCTGTGATCAAACTGAATGTCATATAAGCAATCATAGAAAAACACTCACCTTTGTCTGGTTCCACTGCTCAGCTTCCTTCTTGGTGCGGGCAGCCATGCTGGCATACTGATGCTCAGCGGCCTTGATGAACTCGTCCATTTCAAGAGAGCGTTTACCGCCGACATTTATGACCACCGTCTTGTTCTGGATGCGGGACTCCAGCTCCTTGATCTCCTGCAGGTGGCAGATGTGGAGAGAGCACTTAGTGTGAAAAAAAAAGAGAAAACATGAACTGTGTTTCATCCATTTATTAGTCTTTACCTCATCATAGCCAAGCCTGTGGAAGGCCAGCGTTCTCCTCAGGTCCTCGAGCTCCACAGCCAGATTTACTGCTGCCAAGTGACCTTCATCTACTTCCTGTTACACACACTTTAAATTTACATACATGTGCCTACAGTGATGAAACAATGATGGAAAAAAAAACATAAAAAGCTTCCAGTACCTTTTTGTTGACAATAAAGTCATTCTCCAGATCCTGATGCTTCTGCAACTTGTCTTCAAACCTGAAACCGATTCCAAATAAAGGGTGAAAAAACAAACACTTCAGCCAAACAGATGATGTTATGAGTCTTCTGGTCAAAATCTGAGCAGTTTGTTCAGTAAAATCGGCCCCACTTTGTGATTAGCTGACCTTTTCTTGGTATCATTCACCTCACACTGAGTATCCTGCAGCTCATTCTGCAGTTTCTCCCGCTCATTTTTCAAATTATCGATCTGCAGCTCCAGCTCATTCTCCAGCTGCCTTACAAGGTCCTCGATTTTCCCATCGTAGTCCTCCTGCTCCTTGAGGATATTCAGTTTTGTTTCAAGCTTTTTTTTCTCAGCCTCCAAGTTTCTGACCTATAAGACACAGACAAACACAGTAGTGGATGTAGTGCAGGTGGAAGAAAAAAAAAGAAAAGTTTTATTTTTCAAAAAAGAAAAAAAAACACAATGCATGTAGAGACCTTAATTTTCATACTATACTGACTCACTGGAGAGTTTTCTAATTTTTCCACAAGGTGGCGTCCTACACGCAGGCCTACCTCTGTTCATCTTCACAGGAAGGGAAGCTTACACAGGGACTGGGTTTTTGTGGCCTCCGGTAACAGAATTGATTTGAGCAGACCGATGCTCCAGAGACAACATTTAAACAGTGAATCTTTAATCATGGGACATTTGCACTGTTTCAAATAAAATAGGGAAAAAAATAACATAGAAATAATTTTAAATATTTAAAAAATAAAAATAAAGATTTTTTAAAAAATGAAAAAAGTGCGCAGACATTTTTTTTAACCATTTACCTTTTGAATTGTAACATCTGAATATAACAAAAATACAACCCACTGAGAGACAGCGAGGAGGTAAACATGATGTATTTGTGTAATTTATTCATTCCATCGAATGTTTATTAATTTATGCATAATTTAATTGTCGCTTCCTTATTCAGTGACATATTATCAATCTATTTAAATAATATAACTAAACGAATGAAGTATTAAAAACTAACAAAAACTACTACCACTACTGCCACTACTAATAATAATAATAATAATAATAAAATAATAAAATAATAATAATAATAATAATAATAAAAACCTTGTCAATCAGCTTGACGAACTTGTCATTGAGTCCCATCAACTCGTCCCTCTCTCTCTTGAGCGGTTTCTTGCTGCTGGGGGAGTACGACTGGCTGCTGAAGTTACCTGGTTTGGACATGTTGAAGCTGAAGCTTGAGACAGCGAGCTGGAGTGTGGCTGAACAGGTGAGCGGAGAAGGCACCCACAGCTCTGCAGATCACCTGCTTTTAAGGTGGACAGGTACAACCCATCACCTGCCCCAAACTCCGTTCGCGTCCAATCGCAAGAGGACAAGTGCGATATTACAGTGAGAAAAATGAAAAGTCGATGTGAAATACTTGAATTTCGACTCTGAACCAGTCTGTCCAGGAGCACCGGGACCAATGGCATCTCTGGGGGCGGATTCGTGCGTAAAAAACAGGTATAAAACCTACCTGTATCCCGGACACACACCAGGTTACTCTCCGGCCTTAAACGCTCCGTGTCAAAGTCCGCTCGCTCTCATCCAGCAGCAATCATCATGGCTAAAAACAGTTCTGCCAGCGTGTTTGCTGGAGCCGGGGGAAGGGGCGTCAGGGTGTCCGTGTCGCCCTTGGATTGGCTGCGTAAAGTGCTGGGCAATCGGACAGAAACAGATTCCGCTCCCATCGCCAACGCCGCTGCTCAGCCTACAGCTTCTGCGGCTCCGAGCGGTTATGACACTCCTGTCGCTCCTCTCCCTTCTAGGGACAACAAGCAGGAACTGCGGTCCCTGAATAATCAGCTGTCCGGTTACCTGAACAGAGTGGGGCAGCTTCAGGAGGATAATAAAGATCTGAAGAAGCAGATCGATGATATTCTGGCCAAGAGGAAAATACCTGAGGGACGTGACTGGGATGAAATCCCGAAACCTCTGGATCACCTCAAAAAGCAGGTGGGTCAGATTTCATTCTTTATTTCTTGGAACACACATGCAAATGTTTCCAACTACATTTTCATTTTAAAAAAATAAATACCTCAAATTATAAGTATTAATGCATGTCCTTATCTCCTCAGATCAAAGACTGCACCGATGACAACGCTAAGCTGCTGCTGCAGATTGATAACAGCAAGCTGGCCGAGGTGGACTTCAACAACAAGTGAGTGTCATGCAATCAAGATAAAGGCTCAGAAGATGAAACATTAACTTTGCAACAGCAACATAACATTTATAGTCTTGTAGAACTTGAAGCCAGGCTCCTTCCATTGTTTGCAGGCTGAATGATGAGAATAAAGCATGCAAAGAATTAGAGAAAGACCTGGAGGATCTGAGGAGGATCAAAGACCTCATCAAACTGAACTGTGAGCAGACCAAGAAGGAGATCAAAATGGTGAAAGAGGACCTTGAGCATCACAAGCAGGAACATAAGAAGGTGAGGTCCATTCACACTCAAACTGCACACTCAGTGCTGTATTGTGTGAAATTTGAGGGCAAACTTGTAATTGTGATTCTTGCAGGAGGTCAATTCTCTGTTTGAGAAGATCAAGGACTCTGATGTGAACGTGGAGATTGAGTTCCAGGACTCCAGCCTGGCTGACAGTATCGAGAGTGTCCGCGCGAAATATGATGAAATCATTGAGAAGAACCTGAAGGAGGCTGACGACTGGTACAAAGAGAAGGTAGTGCAAACTGAAGTTGACAGCGATTTTTATTCCATCTCTCCGTTTATCTCACTGCTTTTTCCTCCTCCCAGTTTGAACACATCAAGGTTGAAGAAGACCAGAACACCGAGGACTTGAAGTCTGCAAATAATGAGCTCGAGGTTCTCACGAAAGAGAAGCAAAATGTGGAAATTAAAATTCAGGCCACAGAGAGCATGGTAACCGCACACAAACAAACACAACACTGTTCAAATGCAGTGCATTACTTGTGACACTGCAACAAAAAGATGCAACAAGGTTGAAGCTTCTCCCTAACATTTTGCACCTTTTTACCAAATGACACCTGGATCCATTCTACCATGACAAACTCTGAACATAAAAAGGGTAAAATATTTTTAAGGTCTTGACTCCTTTTTTTTTTTTTCCTTTTTCAGATCAGCACTCTGGAGGAGACTCTGAGAAACATCCAAATTGAGAACAGTCAACGCCTGGGGCCAAACAACAAGATCATTCTCGATCTGGAGAGGGATAAAAGGGCTATGAAGTCAAAGGTGGAACAACAGCATGAAACCAACAACGACCTGCTGTGTATCAAGATGAAGCTGGAGAAAGACGTCAAGAAGTACCACGAGTTCCTTTCTGACTCAACTGCTGATCCTGAAAGGTGAGGATGATGGCAGGTACATCCTGTTTTCTACTGCATATATAAGTCGACTGTGGGACTTTTCCCCAAAGGGACGGGCATCCCACATGACACCAATCTTCAGTTTGTCTAATTCTAACCAACAGCAGAAAATGAAAATAAAATAAAACTAAAGTTGAAGTGCAGTTGCTAACAGTATGCCTGAGGCACTTTCCCCTTTATATTTCCTGCTTTGTCCCTTTAACATGAAACCATGTTGTGTTTTATTGTGTGGGGGATTTTCTGGAAAGGGCTGTTCTCTAGTCTGCAAATCTTTGCTGAATGTAGCTTAAACGTTAAATAGCATGGGAAAGCACCATGTGACATGCTGTTTTGTTTAGAGAATGCAAAGCCCTCAGGTAAGTTCTGTATCTGTTGGGGTGACATGAGTGACTATCGCATGTCTAAATGCTGAGACCTGATCAACAAGATTTATATCACTGAGATAGAATTCAGTTAGTTACTGATTGAGATGCTTTCAGACTGGCAGTGTGGCTCCCCTTCATTTGTGACCTCTAACATGTGTCTCTTTTCATTCACAGACCAGAAAAGTAAAGTTGATGTGCCTGAAAAGCAGCAAGGAAAAAGTACTTGTAATGTCAACCATTCAGGCTAAGACAGGTGCTGAAGGCAAGGAAGCGACTCCAGTCAACAGCCCTGCCAAATAGAATCAACCCCAAAAAACTAAGAAAGATTCCTCCTCTTCATCTTCCTCCTCCTTTTTCTTCTCCTCCTCTTCTTCTTCCATCAAATTAGAAGAAAAGTGTGAAACTGAGAGCAAAGTGGTGATAACTTGAGTTATTTGGTCTTTTCTGTTGCTCAGTCAATTATCTCATTAGTGCTGCCTCCTGTGCTGGTGCTGCAAAAACCTGCAAAGTTAATCTGAGGTGTGGTTGAGGTGTTTGTTCTCAGCTGTGCGTGAAATAAATACATGTGGTTTTGAAAGACAAACACCCAGCAGTGTTTCCTTGACTTCTTGTTTCATGCATGAATTATTTGGCAATGACAACAGTTGTAGTTCAGTCATTCCCAGCTACGCCTACTTCAGATGCCACTAAGGCAGCTAATTTGAATAGAAAACAATTAAGTGGATTATGAATTGTCACGATCTTGATCTCCACAAAGCAAAGTTTGTTTTTAGTGCCTTAATATTTTTTTTTTAGGTTAGAAAATGTTTAAAGATGTCCATCACTATAGCTTTCAGCACCAGGTAACACCCTTAAATGTCCTTTTTTAGCGACAGTTAGTGGTTCAAATCCAAGCTTACGCAGTTTGCCGTAACTTAAGAAAGGACAAACAGCAAAATTCTTCCATTTAAGAAACTTTAACCATCAAATGTTTGCAGAATTTACTTGAAAACACTGAAAAACATTCCTCTGTGTGCATGAGTACCAAAAAAATAAAATCAGATATGACAGAACAGAACAAAGTTGCTCCTCCAAGGCAGGAATATGAACACAAACCCTACCA
>JAMQGT020009835.1:0-62500 GCA_024447675.2 Pterophyllum scalare
ATGTGTGTCATCTGATAAAGCTGAGTATCATCTGCATAACAATGGAAATTGATGCAATGCTTTCTAATAATACTGCCTAAGGGAAGCATGTACAATGTAAATAAAATTGGACCTAGCACAGAACCCTGTGGGACTCCATAATTAACCTTAGTGTGTGAAGACGACTCCCCATTTACATGAACAAATTGGAGTCTATTTGATAAATATGATTCAAACCACTGCAGTGCAGTACCTTTAATACCTATGGCATGCTCTAATCTCTGTAATAAAATGTTATGATCAACAGTATCAAAAGCTGCACTGAGGTCCAACAGGACAAGCACAGAGATGAGTCCACTGTCAGAGGCTGTAAGAAGATCATTTGTAACCTTCACTAATGCTGTTTCTGTACTGTGATGAATTCTGAAACCTGACTGAAACTCTTCAAATAAACCGTTCCTCTGCAGATGATCAGTTAGCTGTTTTACAACTACTCTTTCAAGGATTTTGGAGAGAAAAGGAAGGTTGGAGATTGGCCTATAATTAGCTAAGACAGCTGGGTCAAGTGATGGCTTTTTAAGTAGCGGTTTAATTACTGCCACCTTGAAGGCCTGTGGTACATAGCCACCTAATAAAGACAGATTGATCATATTTAAGATTGAGGCATCAATAATTGGAAAGACTTCTACTAGTGAGGGCTCTTTAAAATATATATATTTAAACATCTTTTCATTCATAAACATCACATACATGGTGCATCCAAACAAAATCTGCGCTACACTAATAGGTGTATTATCCTATGTAAGGGGAAAAATAGTTCTTACACCCTTTCCTGTATTTCTGTTATCACATTTGCACTCACAGGAGCTCCATTAGGTGAAAGCAATACGTTATGTCTCATCCTCTGCTTTCGTTCAGTTACATATGCTGATGTTTGATTTGGAGACGGTGGCTCTGACAAAAAGACTGAGGCTGAGCTGGAGACACAGCTGCTAAGGTTTCCATTTGAAGTAGCAGGATGGACAAGATTAGAAATGAGCCCAAGAGGGACAGCTCAGGGTGATCGGCTTGGAGACAAAGTTAGAGGCTGAGATGGTTTGGACATGTGGAGAGGAGGACGAGAGCGGCTATACTGGACAAAGGATGATGGAGATGGAGCTGCCAGGGCAGGAGGAAAAGAGGAAGGTTGTGAACTGCGCTAAAACGGTTTGTTTCTGTAAGAAGATAGAACTAGGACGAGTCCATGAAAGTTCAGTATAAGGGCTCGAAAAAGTACTAGTTTGTACTGTTAATCATACTAACCTACTCTAGCAAGTCCCCAAGAATATGAATGAGGAGTTGAGGGAAATAAGCAGAATAGGTCCAGTCGGGAAAGGAAGACAATGCACACTTTTACTGTACATCCATTTACACTGTAGACTCTGCTGTCCATCCTCCACCCATCTGCAAATGCATCCATTCACACCAGTAACCCACAACGTGAATCAGATAATGGCCTTAAATCCACCCACTTACGCTCTGGTGCCGTATCCACCACAGTCAGAATCTCAGCACTGTTAGCATAATCAGAAAACACAGTAAGAAATGATTTAAATGTAAGAGCAGCAATTAATGTTATGTTTATGTAACATTTTATTGGTTCAGTTGGTATTGCTTAGTTATGCTGCTATAGGCCTTTACTGCAATACAAAGTGCCTTGAGGTGACTGTTTGTGATTTTGGCGCTATATAATAAAAATAGATGAAAATAGAATCAACACCATAAAAACCTCTCACCCTATGTCAGCTGGGATAGCTCCAGAGCCCCCTTCCCCCCATGTGCAATCCAAAACCGCTTCATAGGACCTAGGCACCAGTTTGCCACATTTCTATCAAACTTTGGTGACCCTGTATAAATTTGGTCTCAGTCTCCTGTTCTCACTGGCAGGAGTGGCACCTGGTGTGATCTTCTGCTGTGGCTCATGTTCTTCAAGGTTGCAGCATTGACAGATGCTCTTCTGCATTCCTTTGTTGTAGCTGTTGTTCCTATAACTGGAACCAGTCTTTGCATTCCTCTTTGGCATGAGCAAAGCACCCAGTGTCCAGCTTACTGGATATTTTCTTTTTTTCAAGCCGTTCTTGTCTGTAAACCCTAGAGATGGTTGTGTGGAAAATCCCAGCAGTCGGCGGCTTGCTGAAAATATCAGACTATCTGGCACTACCACGACGACCACGCTGCGATCAAAGCCACTTAAATCACCTTTCTCTCGAATGGAGCTGCTGACACTATCCTCTATCAGTCGGTTTATATTAGCAAGGAAGCACACAGACAAACATTGTACTGTAATGTTTTACACGTTTCTGGCCTTTTGATTGTTTTAGTAGCAAATGTGGTAATCACTGTGTTTTCACTGGTAATAATGGTGTTGCAGTGATGGACAGGTCACCTGTTAATGATTTTATGTTTTTAGGCATTTGTGTGCAATGCTGTCGTAATTAGTTTGTGAAATCTTGAGTTCTGGTCAAGGCAAGGCCTCCCTCATCATATTTAATTCACATCTCGCACTCGCTGTGGTTTTATTGTGGTCCAGCTTTCAACTTGAAATAAGCAATAATCATCATGCCTCATAGAGATGCTGCTTTTGAGTCTACTCCTAATATGTGGCGTTAAAAGAAACATGCTGACTGGCTGTTCAGAGTTTAATATGGTTATCTGTTTAATAATGCATGTGCAATGTACGAGCCTTGACATTTTTTGCTTATTTTCTCAGTGCACATCAATACCAGCCCATTTCATAAAAAGTACCAGCACACAGGAGAGAAGCAGTTGGTGAGAAGCAAAAGTAAAGTAGTGAGGAATTCATTACAGTGAATTAGCATAGAGTATTACGCAACTTCCAGACGTCTTTGGCATTGGCCTTTACAGCAGAGCAATGGGTCTCATTTGGGAGGAATGCCAATTAGTTCAAAATAAATGCCATGTTGCTGTCATGGTAAGGCAGTGCAGCAGGCAAGGTGGGACCCAAATGCAGGACTCAAGAGGCGAACGTGAACTCAAAAATCAGCGTTCTGTTGGATACTCGGAAACACAGGAAACAAACAGAAGCTCAACAAGGAGCCAATAATCCAGCAGATTGGGGTTCACAGGCAAACACGGAACAGGAAACCACACTACTTATGAGGGGAGCCTGAGACAACAACACAACAAGGAACTGAGGAAGACTGTTCGTGTGAATGGGTGAGTGTGTCCAAACTTTTGACTGGTACTTTTGACTGAATATACACCAGAGGTAATGAAAGGAGAGGAGAACAGGTGGACTGAAACACACGGACAGCAAACAGAGATGGAGACTTGACAAGAAATGGGAAACATAGGGAAGGAAGGGCAAACTGAAACTAGAAAAACAAGGAAAAGAATAAACACAGTAATAATAAAACAGATGCGCAAAACTGAAGCACTAAGGAAAAATTCAAAACTCCATGTTTATACTATGTACCATAAATCATGCAGACCACCATGATTTATGGTACATAGTATAAACCTATAACCCTTTTGCTTACAGACTAGGATGGATAATATGTTCACTTGTAGTCTGGAGTCTTTGTATGGTTAACTAGTGCAAAGATCTGCCGTTTTACAGTTTTTCTTTGATGCAATTCTCACCACTCTGAAAACAGTTAAACATTCGTCATAGCACATACTCACCTGTGCAAAAGAATAGCCTACATGCAAAATTTCCTTCTTTTTTTTCTCTCCCTCTTCCTCCTCCTTCAACTGCTCCCTTTAGGGGTCTCCAGCCTATCATCTGCCACCATTTCATCCTTTCCCTAACATCCTCCTCTGTCACACCACCTCTCTGCATGTCCTCCTTCACTACAGCCATGAATCTCCTCTGTGTGTCCTCCTTGTTTCTTCCTGCCTGGCAGCTCCATTTTCAACATCCTTTGTCCAGTATATCCGCTCTCCCTCCTGTGCACATGTCCAAACCACTTCAGCCTTGCTTCTCAGACTTTCTTGCCAGACTTCTCAGCCTGAGCAGTCCCTCTGATGTACTCATTTCTAACTCTGTTCATTCTGGTCACTCTCAGTGAAAAACTTATCTTCACCTCCGCGTCCTATCGTTTTTGTCAGTTCCGCTGTCTCCAAACCACACATCATAGCATTCACAAACATGTTGTAAATCTCTCCTTTTTTGTAGGAAATGACCCCTGACACTGTATAAAACCGATGAAGAAAAAAATATACAAACTTAGAACATGGCGCCAACTACTGTATAGTACAATAAAGTCCCACTACTTATATATACATACTATACTATATACATAGTACTGCTTGTGTGCATTTAGCAGTATCACAGCGTGCACATGTGACAAATGACCGAGAGCATGTGTTTCCATTTACTTTTAACTGAAGGAGTGTAGGAAGTAGGAGAGAGTTTGTGTTTGTGCTAATGGAAAACAACTAATAGCAAACATGTATCTACAGTATTATATGAATCATGCGATTAGAACACACACTAACTTGCAACTTATACTCTGCTTCTTTTCGGTGCGTCGCGGTGCCATCTGCAGCTGTTCCATCACATTATTGTCTCCCCTACCTAAATCGCGTGTGTGTTTCGTGAGCTTTTGTTTTATTCAACCTCTGCTGTGTCTTATTCTACTTTCAGTGTGTTTCATTCAACTTCCGTTGTGCGTTTATAGATACTTTTAATTCTGCTTCCTTATGCTCCATCTCCTCCATTGACCTGGAAAGTCCCAACAAGACCATCATCATCATGATGGTGAGCTTCTTTCCTTTTATGCATTTCCTTAACTTGACTTTATTTACTCCATGTTGATTTGAACCAAACAGTCAGAGTCCCAATGACGGATCTCAAGAAGACTCACCCAAAACCTCCATTCCTCTATTCTCTGTAGCCTTCCCCTCCTTTCTTTTCACTGTTGCTAAAGATGCAGCACTTAATCTTCTCAAAATTCATAGCCATAAACTTCTATCACACTTCTATTTGGCCATGCTGTGCTTTGTTTATATCAAGAATGGCATCAACGATAGAGCAGTTATTACTGGTTCCACTGCTGATCTCCATTTCTGATGTCGATTTTTTTCCCCCATTTCTGAGCGAAGCCCTTTGCAGTGCAATCCTTCAAGAAAGACCGTGCATGAATAAAATTTGATTTGGCAGTCATCTATTTCTCTTGATACCTATGTAAAGAAGATTTATTTCATTTCATCTCTTTTACTTCTCATTTCATCACCTTTGTATAAAAGCGCAGGATGTCCTTAACTCAGTACTCAGGATGAGGTATAAAGGCTCACCAGGAAATACCGGTAACACACACCTACAAAGACATATGTTATTATATATGATATCTTTGATATGCACAAAGAAAAAAATATTTTCTAAATCCAATTATAAAGCTTGATGCCAATCAAAAGTTGAAACACCCACTGAAAGGAAGGAAGGAATAATTAAATGGAAGAGAGGTCAGAGGTGGAAAGAAAATATGTGAACTGCTGTTACTGTCCACACAGCATGAATATGGAGCCTGATTACAGTGCTAAGTAGAGGTGAATGGCTCTCAGCACTTACATGGAAACTGGTTGAAGAGCATGTCTTTACAGGGGCATCAGTGCCCTTAATTCTGACCTTTCTTCTCTGAAGAATAATTGCTAAGCAGACCTGGATAGTGTCACTACAAACTGGTCGCAGTGTTATTTGTTTTCAAAAGGAATCCTCCAGGCCTTGG
Organism: Pterophyllum scalare; assembly: GCA_024447675.2. Lineage (NCBI taxonomy): Eukaryota > Metazoa > Chordata > Actinopteri > Cichliformes > Cichlidae > Pterophyllum > Pterophyllum scalare. Next base: position 5,709 of record JAMQGT020009835.1, read on the forward strand.
CAGTGTTGGTCTCTGGGCATAAAGCATGTTATATAATCTACTGATACTCAAGCTTTTTTTAAGCCATTCAGAAATTCAGGTGCGACTTTGGTGAGACATGATGCATTCCATCTTTTCACTTCCCTTCTGCTCTGAACATTTGCAGTAAAAACAAAGAGAGAACAGAGTATTTGCAAAGTGACCTTGTTGCTGCTTTAAGAGGAGCCAAACACAGAAAGTATTTAGTGAATGTCGAGGATTTTTGTCTGAGAATGATTAGAGAAATATTTTGATAAGAATATAATAAAACTGTAACCATAGTAACCATAGTAACAGCTCTGCTAATGTTGGCTGGCCTGTCTACCTTTGTCTGTGAACATCAGCCTGAATAGATGAGAAAGAATTCCTTTGATTTCACTGGTTCACTAAAAGCAGCAGCTGGGAAAAGCGTGAGCCTGCGGTATGTTACATGGAGTCAAAGAGAAAGGTCAGGTGGAGGGTGGGCTGCAGAACAGTAAGGAGGCTTTATCTTCTCAGAGAGGTCTCCTTGCACAATTTGCCTTCATTTTGAGTCAGTCAGCGTAGGGGTTGGACCTTTCATGTTAGGTTTAGGCAAAGGCGGGGTGTGGACAACAATGGAGGACATGAAATCAACCTGAACAAACTTTATTTATATAGTAAAAATAATAATAATAAAAAAAACAACAAAAAATATACCCCCCCCAAAAAAAACCTTCAAAAAGTTGGGACTCAGTAAAATGTTAATAAAGACAGTATGTCATGATTTTCTAATAAACTCATTTTTTATTGACATGAGAAAACAGGAAACATCAAATGTTTAAACTGAGACATTTAACCAAAAAGAAGCAGCTGGAGAATTTGGGACCTAATTAGGTGAATTGGTCAGTAACATGATTGGATACAAAGCCAGCATCTTAGAGAGGAAGAATCCCCCAGAAGTAAAGATGGGCAGAAGTTCACCGATCTATAAAAACCCACATCTACAAATTGTGGAACAATTTCAGCATAGTGTCCCTCAAGGTAAAAACTTAATGAATATCTCATTATCTACAGTACGTAATATTATCAAAAGGAATCTCTGTGCGCAAGGGATCAGGCTGAAAATCAATATTGGATACACATGATCTTTGGTTAACATATGAACATGATCCAGAAATGTTCTGGGTCTTTTGATCTCAAATCAACATGAGCTTTCTCCTCGTCCAGCTCCGATTTGATTAAAAAGTTTTGTGGTCCAAGGTTTGGACATATATGATTGCTGTGAAATTTTAGCTTCATATATCAAATACTTTTCAAGACATATATTTTGAAAAATGGCCTGTTTACCCACTTTCAGGCCTTTTTTTTTTGCACATTGGAATCTGAGGCAATGTTTGAATATCTCAAAAACTATCAAATATAAAAGCCTGAAATTTGTACTGGTCTTTTTTTACTAGCAAAACGAATCAGTGATAGATGCATCAAAAAATATTGGCTGATTAAAATATCATAAAAAGTCCAGCACGCCTGTACATATTTGAACGCGCAATCTAATAAAAAAACTTCACATTGCAAAAGACAGCTAGTGACAATTTCTGAATGGCATAGAATTTCTCAATACAGCAAAATAAAGCATGTAGCATACTTTTCAACATGAAGGTATTCTACATGATTTATTTTGCATTATTGTTTGATCCTGATTCATTGTGACAGTGAGAGAGATCAATGAAAATTTCAGGCTTTTATATGAAACAGTTTGTCATGGTCTGCACAATAATAATATTTCCAGCTGTAAATACACTAATTGGACATTGTAAAACTCTCATTAATGTTTTTGAAGCACCTGTGCTGAGGGTGTAGATTGAAAGTGAAGAGAAAATAAGAGAAATTTGGGCAAATCTAAACCAAAAAGTAATCTTTTCTCAGATACTCCCTGTTAAAACCCACGCTGACTTCCCTCTGGGGCTCTGGGGAAAAAGCCTTCACTCAGGGTCTTTCAACTGCAGCAAAGCACAAAGACCTTCGTGCATGGCTCAGATTTGGTCTCCACAAAGAGGCCTGGTGGCACAGGAAGCCATGTGGCAGGGAGGCAGAACAAAGCAGAGACATGCTGTGTCGGCTTCCAATTAACTTGGAAAAAAAGAAAATCTCATTGTTTTAAATCACTGACACTTCCCCCCGTGCTGTCCCTTCCCCTGACACGCACACACGATCATTATGGTTTCATCTCACCTTTTATAGATCCAACGCTGCCTGTGATTGTGTGTGGCTGTGTGTCATGCAGGCCAATGCACTCTTTAATCTCAGACACACACACACACACACACACACACACACACACACACACACACCTGTGGCTGCCGCTACGCATGAAAATAAAATGATATATTTGGGAATTACCATTACGTTTCACCACAGGTGTGCTGATGTAACTAAAGTCAAAAGCTTTCCTATTCAAAACATAGTTTTATTTCATTTTCTGTTATTTTTTTAAAGTTATAATTGACCTAAATTAAACTACTTGAAACATTTAAATTTATGCCCAGGATTTTATTTTGCAGCCTAAAAAGGAGAGGAAGGTGTCAAATGTGAAGCTAATATCGGCTAATGCAATGTTTTAAAGCATGTGCAGTCAGATCTTGAGTATTAATAATTACATTTAATTACCTGTTAAGAAGGAGGACAATAGCGGCTTATACAGTTAGGTCCATACATTTTTTGATATTGACACATTTTTTTTGTAGTTTAGCCTCTGAACACCACCACAGTGGATTTTTAAATCAAACCATCAATATGTGATTGAAGTGCATATTTTCAGCTTTAATTCAAGATATGTTACAAAAGTGTTGCATTAACTGTTTAGGAATTACAGCCATCATTATGCACAGTGCCCAATTTTTTAGAGGCTAAAAAGGAGTTCCATCCATCCATCCATCCATCCATCCATCCATCCATCCATTTTTTGATGATCTTTGAGTTTGCACATACAGAAGCATCCAGCATTCACAGTATAATCCTCGAAACCACCTTTAATACACCAGACATCTAGCAGGCAAACAAAAAAAAGAAAAAAAGAAAGAAAATGTGCTGGCTTTCTTTGGGCTAATGCCACGAAAGAACACATGCAAAACAAAACAAAAGTTTGTGTACAGTCCTCTGTGTGGCAGTTACGTCCAGGGTGGATCTAATTTTAGCTTTCAGCAACAGGTAAAGAGCGTGACTGAACCAGCCTTTTAGTATGCAGACAAGTATATTCAAATGTTGCAATACATTGCTCTTGCCATTCAAGCAAATCCTCACCAGGCAAAAAAAAAAAAAGCATTTTCAGTGAAAATGTAATTACACATTTACTCATTCAGCTCAAACAGCTAACCCTGTCGGCACTGTGGCTTATTCCAGCTCTGCACCAATTAAAAAGCTCTCCCCGCTGGGCAGCCAGAGCGGCTGGTGGTGTGTGTTTGAGGGAGTGAGCAGAGCGGCAATCATGAATGGACATGCATCTGCTGTTTGTGCTAATGGAAAACATTCACTTTGTGGAAAAATTACAGCAATCTACTACTTCTAATTAATCCATTGCAACTGCTGTCCAACAATGCCAAACAAATAATGAGCACTGCTTTACGGACAATAATGATGGTAGGCATTATATGAAGGAAGCATGTGGGAAAGAAATGGCTGCAGTTTTCTAGTTTTCTATCACACCATATTTCTTAATGTTTGGAAATGCACACCTGGCACAGGCAGCAGCAGAGCTTTGACAACAGTACACTGAAAACATAGCATAAAACAGCTCAAGCTCTCGGAATGACGCATGAACATAAACTGAAAAAAATGTAGCTGTGCACTCATGTGCGTGACTTTCAGATGGACACTGAGTGATAAGGATGTTTCCTTATTATTTGTGATGCTGCAGCTCTTTGTGCATCGAAAAAGTCGATGAAAAGCAGGAACTGGAATGAGCTGAAAATGCATGAGACCTCCCGCTGAGAGCAGACACTGTGACACAGATATTTTTTTAGATAAAAATGTTAAATGAGGACAAAACTCCGACTGTGAAGCCAGTAATTACTGTATGAGATACTGTACGAGGGGCCCGTGGCTCAAACCTCCCACTCAGACCGCTGCGGCTGAGGACAAGCCAAGTCAAGCCAGTGGCATTAACCCAAAGCAACACATTTTTTTTTACACTCAGCATAATGAAAAAAGCACAGCAATCACGTTCATGCAGGTGACGTATAGCCCCAAATGTGATTAGAGCAGAGAACAACAGCATATAATCCCTCAGGTTTCAATTATTGGATGTAATTATAGCAGCAGCAAAGCACACTATGTTCATGTCTGCTGTGTGGTATCAAGATAAATGCATAAATGACTCAAGGGGAAATATATGCAAAGTAATGCAGAAGCAGGAACAACAGGCCACTCTTAGCTGATAACTTCACAGCCCTACACAGGAGGCGGTAGAGTTAGATCACGTCGTGAAGATTTCTGCGATTTCTCCTTTGATATGCGTGGGTGTGTGTGTCCTGCTTCATGCTTGCATCTATTAACAGCGCATGTAACATGTTCCCAAGGATGCACTGTAAATGCAAAAGGCACAGTGTGTAGTCTGGAAAGGATTTTCAAAACCCTTCTTCAGTCTGACAGTCCAGATTTCAGAGGCTTTTGATCATGCTTTCATTTAGCGGAGTTCATCGCACGAATAATTCATGATATGCAACCGATTTCACCCCGACGATCACAAGTGAAAGCAGTACCGAAGAGCGAAGAAATTAGGACCTTCATTCAGAAATCTGTGCACTCCCAGAGCACGGTGCTGATTTTGTTTTCAGCTCAGTTTGAGCCTCTTAAAGTACGCACACACACACACACACACACACACACACACACACACACACACACACACACACACACACACACTGAAGTCATCATTTATGCTTTCTATATATATTATTTATTCTTTCAGGAACACAGTGACTGCTTGCATAAATTGCTTTAATTAACTTAATGGCTCTAGAATATAAATCAATAATTCTAAACAACATGCAATAACACATAAGCTCAGTTTTTGAAATCCTTGGATGGAGAGTTTTTATACAGAGTGCACAGGCAAATTATGCTGAGCAGTGGACAATGGAGGCCCTTCACCGCCTTTGTCTCTACTGCTTCAACCTCCTAATAGAAATCAAAGAATGAAGATTGAGGGTTAAAGCACAGTCCTCACTCACCGAGAGGACAATCCTGGCACCACATCTGATAATAAAGTGGCTCCTGCCTTGAATTATTAATAATAAGTGCTTTTCTTCCAAAGAACAGGGATCAGCAGCCCACAGGGGGTCCTGTGAGTTGCCAGGGCCTTGAAAATCTTAGCTGCATAACTTTGTTTGGCTGTAACACTGATATTCCACACGGGCTTTGTAAGACATCCTTACAATATTGCGTTTGAGTGTTGTAACTCTGTTGAGCTGCACCAGAGCAGAGCTTCTTTAGATTTGATTCGAGTAGAAACATATTGTGAGTTTGGCCACATCAGTACAACGCTATATTCAGAAAAGAGAAGACACTATTGATAATAAAAATTATGCAAAACTCCACATTATGTTTAATGGCATTTTAAATATTCTGGAGAAAACCAACATTTTTGCCTTGATTAATAAAATATAAAAGCACCAGAGTTCAGATGCTGTGGCAGGAAGTCTAATGCATGGAAGTCAGATATGGTATACATCCCTTAACCCCCTGCCAGTATACTTCATCAGAAATGCATGCAGGACTTTCCTAACCCGCTAATTGGCAATGCATGTGGAGATGACAGAGCCCGGGGATTGAACTTTTCTCTCAAGTTCTCTTTTGCTATGCGTTATTATTATTATATTTTTTTACACAGCTACTTCTGTAGCTTTGATATGACACTATGGATGCTATGACTGGAGATACTGTTTGAAAATTTACCTCGCTCACTATGATGTTCATTATTTCTGCCTTGAAGAGTGTCTGGTACAAAGGAGTTCTTTTTCAGCATAACCCCACTTTACAAGAAAAAGGACACACTGTTTTCTGCATTAACATCTGTGAATTGAATGTAAGTCTTTTGCTGCAGACCTGACCAACATTCTTCAGGGATTTTGGTCTCATGTTGACATGATAGCATCACACAGTTGGAGCAGATTTGTTGGCTGGACGTCCATGATGTGAATCTCCTGTTCCACCACATCACACATAGTTCTGCTGGATTGGGATCTGGTGACTGTGGAGGCCATTTGAGTACAGGGAACTCATTATCAGGTTAAAAAAAAAAAACAGTTTGAGATGATCTGACCTTTATGACATGGAGTGCTATCCTGCTGGAAGCAGCCATCAGAAGCTGGGTGCGTGTGGTCATAAGGGACGGACACAATCAGCAACAATAATAAGGTAGCTGTAGTGACTAAAAAATGCTCAGTTGTTACTAAGGGGCCCAAAGTGTGCCAAAAAAATATCCCCATCACCAGCAGCTTGAAATGTTGAAACAAGGCAGGATGGATCCATCCTTTAATGTTGTTTATGCCAAACTGATCATTTTGCAGTACCAGTCGAGACTCATCAGACCAGCAGTGTCTTTCCAATCTTCTGTTGTCCAGTTTAAGTGAGCCTGTTCAAATTATAACCTCACTCTCCTCTTCTGAACACAGACAGTATAATAGATGGATGTAGCTACTGTAACATCAGCCATTTGAAGTCTCGAGCTGAGCGTTTCTGCTGCCGCCATCTTGCTTGCAAAAACACAGATGTGACGAGTCTGACTGTGAAACTGCACGTTCATCGGTTAATAACTTTTGATTGACAACTTGGCAGCCAATGAGCTTGCATTTATATACCAATAATAATTTACAAAACAGACTTTTTAAAAAAAAAGTCAACATGATGCAAAATCAGTGAGGAAAGTGTTCACAGAGGTTAAGGCAGAAAGCCATTTTCCCGTAGACTTCTGTACGACAGGAAATCATTTTGCACAGTTTGGAAACTGTTAATGTTTTTGTATAGAGTAAGGATTTTTGTTTATCACATAGTAAATATATGTTGAATAGGCACTGCAGCAATGCTAACACACAAAAACAGAAAACTTACTTAAGTAAAAAAAAAAAAAAAAAGGGCAACCACTGCATAAAATAATTTTTCAAAATTCATGTTTTTTCTTTTTAACTTGAGAAATTTAATGAATTTGACCAAATGGTTAAATTGTCCTATAAAGGCTTTTTAAATTTTTTTTTAAATGAGAATAGCACCAGAAAAAAAAATCACAAAATTTAACATTTAAAAAAGAAAGTGCAAACTTGTTAGTGTGTATCTTGCATTGTGTTTTTATTTTGCTAATGTTAACTTCTGTGCTGGTTTTGCTACTTTAGTTCTCTGAATGATTTCCCTCATATATTGTCAAGGTGTGACTGTGTGCCAGGCAGGGTTGGACCCAAATGCAGGACAAAACGTAACTTGAAGAGTAGTTTTAATACAGGAGTTACTTGAATGCATGCAGAAGAGGGTTACTCAGAAGAGGGTACACAGCTTACAGAATAGCCAAACTTCAAAAACACAAAACACTGGGCAAAAGGCCCAGGACCATGACATATAATAGTGCAATATAATACTGTCTCATATCCAACCCAGAACTTCTTTCAGGTTGGAAATTCTAGGTGGTCACAAAATTTTTGTTAATCATAAAATCTTTGGTCTTGTCACATTCCAAAAAGGTGTAGTCCATTTGCTCTTTTTTTAATATGCAGGGAGTGTCATGAGGTCATGGAAATGTAATAACCCAAATAATATCATCATCCCCTCAGAGTGTCTTCCGAGGTCTGAGGCCCTTTGGTAGCTGCTTTCACATTAGCTTTCACTTACCTCTGCACAGAGTTCAGCTAAGCTGCTGGTGTGAGCTGTCAGAACGATAATTCCCCTTCACTTTGAAGAGCAGGATTTATTCAAGTATGTGAGAGAATTTGGTAAACAGCCCCGTGTTTTTGCATTCTGATCCAAAATTTAAAATGTATGTGGTGAAGTGAGTCGACGTGAAACAAGGATGAAGGTGGACAGTAGTTTTCCAGTTCCACCACCTCGCCCGGTGCACCCCGACTCCAGCTGGGAACTGAAATCGAAAAGCGTGTTACTCATCTGACAGTAGGCATGCCCCTGCTGGCTCGGGCTCAGGTGTGTTTTCTAAGGGTAACAGAGAATTCTGGCACGTACTCGACAACGCTTCCGTCAGTCCAGTGCAGAGAAGCATGGAGCGACCTGAGGAAGAGTGGCAACAATCTGCCTCACCCTGACATTCACCTTCCTCTGGGAGACCCTGACAGGACTCCCGTCTTGCAAAATGCACAGACTTTCCAAACTTTGCTGTGTCTTTCATGCCTTTGTTCTCTTTTTGTCTCAGTCACAAGTTGACTGGCTTGTTTAAAACAGCGGCGTTATAAGTGAGGAAAGAGAGATCTCCCACTCCCCTTGCCTGATCAAACCCACCAGTAACTGCTTATGAAAAGTGCCTCCATTATGAATTGAATGGAGACATACCAGTGTCATCTGCTCCAGTGACTTATTTCAGCACCCCGTTGTAAAAAAAAAAAAAAAATCCTGGCTGTCAGCTACAGACACTTCTAACTTTATCAGCCAAAGTTGTGACATGAGATCAAGTCACAGGTTGTTGGATGATTCGTAAATATTTTTCATGTAGGAATTAAAAGTGTTTTGCTGATGTATATAAAGACAAATCGTCAGATCATACCAGCTGAAATCCCTCTTGCGTTAAACCTGCCACTAAGCCTGCAGGGACTCGTCAGACTTCCAGCTCGTCAGGAGAAAGAGTGGCAGATTAGAGATTCACCTCGACGCAGGTGACACCTACCTCTTGACATAATCGCATTTATTTCTTTAGCATCTGATATAAATAACAGTTTAAGCTGCAATTGTGGTGACAGATCTTCAGTCAGACGGCAATATTTTTCTTTCTTTTCTTTTCTTTCTTTCTTTTTTAATCATTTTACCATGAAAGCAGGAGAGTTACTGGTATGATTACAGGATTTTTGTCTCTTGAGTGCAAACCCTGGGGAAAGCTCCAACGCTTTCCTCCCTTTGCTCATCTTACCCTCTCCATGGCACTGTAGTCACATGGGAGTAAAGAAGCAAAACATAGTAAAATTTAATAAGAAATAACGAAGGAGCACATAAAGGAAGCTGCACAGGATATCTTTATATGTTAAATTTCTTTGACTCTACTACTCTACTATCCATGATTCATTGTTTATCTTATACTTATAGTGGGCTTAATCCACTGTACCTCTCCCTTACCCTCCCTTTACATCACTTTTCTGATTGGCTTCCCTTCTGTAAACAGTAGATCTGAAAAGCAGGTGGGTGGGCCTTCTATGGTCACAGCCAGTGCTGTGTGCATGAGGTGACCATATTAGGAATATCCACTCACACTGACATCACACAGAGGCACGAGTGGAAAAAAACGGCCAGAAACCGAGTGTTCAACAAAGTCTGAAACCTGAGCATGTGGATCACGGGGATGACTTGTTAATACACTGAAGTCATTTTTTGAAATTTTTGGGCATGTGTGAATGCACTATTGTAACTGTATACTTATAATAAAAAGACTGAAAAGCAGAACAGATCCTCAAGTTCAACTCAGAGAGGAATGCTGGTGTGAAGAAAGGAATAGCTGTATGCGTGCACACTGCTGAATGCTGCCTGCTTGGGAAAGTTTGGTTATATAAGGCCTGAGGGGAATTGGTGTGGGAAGAAGACAGGTAAGGAAGGTGGAAACAAAAAAAGACACTAAAAAAGAAACAACCTCTTGATGTCTCCTTTCTTGTGCAGTTAGATTCATAAGCTGAGCAAAAAAACTTAAAGTAAAATCAAACCACCTTTGCTAAATATTAAATAATACTAGATACGTTTACTACACACATGGTCCAAAATGCTTAAACTGCTCTGTACTTTTCCCAACTGGGAAAATCAGCCACCTTGGTCAACCAAATCTGCACAAAAATACACTATATGTGCAAATTTGCTGTTTGCCTATTCAGCAATTTGCTTCTTTTTCTTCTTCTGAGTGGTTTCTGTGTACTTTAAACAAAGAAGATGTAATAAACTCATTTTCTGTTTGTTAAAAGTGCTGCTAGAAATGGTCCGTTAAGCCTGAGCCAGGCGTCTGTTTTCCCTGTTTCCAGTCTTTGTGATGTGCTTGCTGAGGCCTCATATTTAACAGTAAGACAAGAAAATGGTATTGATCTTCTCCTGCTCTCAACAGGATAACAAATATGCTTTTTGCACTCCCTCAAAACAGTGGAACGTTTGTTTCAGATGTCAGCATGAACACACTGGGATTGGTAATACTGCATTACTTGCAGATACATAAATTTATAGTAGCAATAATCACATGTTTGCATACGTAGCTTGTTAACTTAATGTGGTGATACTTCAGAAATATGATGACTCACAGAAGCTCCTAAAAGCCCAAACTGTCCCAGTCAGTGATAAAGGTTTATGGATTATTTCAAAACTGTTGAAGTGGCTGATAAAAGAAAATGAAGAAATTAGAAAATTATTATGTGTCATCAAAGGTGCATCAAGAAATGGCTCACGTGTGACTTCAGAGTTTGTTCCCTCGGTGTTACGAGACTCTATTCGCCTCCGACTGACGAGGACAGACGGTCTCTATGAGCACATCTAGACTTTCTTCAGCGCTCAGGGGAGGAACTCTTTCCACTGTTGCGGCACTATGTCACGCAACACCGCAGGCATGGTTAAGCTAGCCTGTGCTTTGAGTTTCAGATGTCTGTAAATGCGGATGTAGGGAGCTTTGGGTTTCCTCAAAGAATGCTTTAGTTACATAAGGGCAGAGGTTGTGTTGCCTGAAGAATCAGATCCATGAAGGATCAATAAAGTGGGTCTCCCGCTGCTGCACTCTGAAAAAAAGCTGCAAATACCAAATACCTTCCTTCCATTCTTTCGCTCGCTTTTTTAAACATGGCCAATTAAAGCTACACAAATGGTTGACGCAGCACCTGGAAAACACAGATGCAAATTCATACACGCAGTGGGGGCAAAAGGGATTTGAAGTGCAGTTCTCAAGCCCAGGGAAAGTGGCCAGAGTTTTGAACATGTCCTTGGGATAGATGGTGACTTTGACTATATCATGACTCTCCACATCCAGTAGTGCTGTGCCAGCAGAAATCACTGCTCCATCTCACTCTCCCACCACAACAAAATGCAGGAAACCTCCACTGGCTCAATAAGCCCAATTAGAGATTCTCGGCTTATATCTTTAGGGCTGAATGCCATTAAGTGAGAAAGAAAAACAGCACGTAAGTACTATTCATTTCTTATTTATTGTGAATATGTTAAAAAGTTAAATTGTGGTTAAAAGAAACTACTCCGTATTTAGGATTGAACACAACTTCTCTCTAAAATGCAGCCGGACATTTTGAAGTTGCTGTTATTTCCTAATATTCAGAGATAAATATTAATATCCCGGGGTCACACTAAGAAAAGGTCATGCATAGAGACGAGTATCAGACTATTCTGTCTTCTGCTTTAGAAAGGATGTTGAAAATTAAATTAAAGCCCAATTATTACAGTACATATTGGGCCTAATAAAACAGGTAATTGGCAGGCTGGGCACAGCTGCCTCAGGTTGGTTCATCATTTGATGAACCAGCATATTTGGCCTCCTCGGTTTGAAGTTAGTAGGATCAACGTTCTCCATCATAGCACTAAAATAGCCTCAGTACATGATTAATCCCCAAACAACATTTCACAGAGCTACAATTAGTTATTAACTAATGTAAATACTGAAACTTTACTTTAACAAATCAATGATGGTCAATATTTAAGTGCAGACAGGTGGTATAAATAACTGAACAAAACTACAAATGTTTTGGTGTGTCATTGTGCAATGATGCTAGCAGTTCACACTGGGCTTCATTTTGTGTTATTATTTGAGGGAGTGCCGCGCAAACTCTCTGACAGCTGTAGTGGGCGTTTCTCTTATCTGTAAATCTACTCCCACAGCACCGCACACAGTTTGTGTTGTTTAATTGTGGTCAGCAAAGAGCCTATAGGTATATTTGTCACCTTCTGGTGGTAGTTTCGCATTACATCCAACAGACACGGGTGAAAATGCACGACAAAACAAACAAACGAAAGAACGAACAAACGAAGAAATGAACAACAACCAGAAAGTTACTGTATATATGATAAAATTTTATGTAATCTGTAACATGATATCAATACAGTGATGTCAGTATTGGTATATCTCAACTCCTTTGCTGAGACTGTCTCTAGTTTTGCCATCACTTTCCATAAATCCATAAGCTTTAATCGAGAACATTGAATGCCATCAAAGGATTCCTGGATATTTTCAGCAAATGTCACAGGAATCATCTTAATTGACACATTTCACTCAAAACCACATAGAAAAAGAATTCATTGTCTTGACAAAGCTAAAAGGCTTTAGCATGTTGGAACAATGAAGAAAATTTCACAGTATTTTTATCCAATATTTTAGTCTGGACCAAAGTGGTGGATCAACACACTGACTGAGCTTTTTATTTTGTATGATAACTGAACCATAAAGAACCAACAGCAGTAGCACTGATGGTTTGTTTCAGCTGAAAAAGTAGTCTGACACCACAACAATGGATGCGAGTTCATGAGAAAGTGCCTGGTGGCTCGAAAGTCATTAACTGTAATTGTGAACAAAACGCTGCAGGGAGTCATATGCTGGGAACACATCCTATGATGTTAAGGCCAAAGGCTTGAGTTACTGTGAGACAATATAGTTGGTTGAATGACTGAAGGCAGAAACCCTTTTCTAGCAAAGGCGCCCTCTTCAACAATCTAATACAAATTGCAGTAATATCCCCCACATGCATAATGCAATAGTTAAATTTAATAACAAAACAGAATGACAAATAAAAATCCAGCCTCATAATGGTAATGATCCTTTGCTGTAAAAGCAAGAAAAGGATGTAGCTGGGATATTATGCGCTCTCTGCAATGCAGTTTACTCTGACTGTCCAGTCACCTTTGTCTAAGTCCCCCAAAATCCAAAATCCACAAATAACACACAAAAAAAATAATCATCATATGAAGAATATGAAGAATATATATAAGAATAATAAGTAGTAGAACTTGTATTACCACCTTGGAGTTGAATGCCTCCAATAGCCCGTCAAGTTGCAGTTTATATCATCTTATGTAATACAGTCTATATGTCTTGTCCAGATTAAATATGTGTGCATGAGGTGAAGATTTGCCTCCGGCCACAGCTGAGGCCAGAGGGCTCCAAAAGCCAAACCGGCCTCTTTAATCCACAGAAAACATTGTGCAAAAGGACAAGTTTGTCCTTTCATGAATGGTTATGGTTGTCTTACTAGTCAAAATGACAAGAAGATACAGTATCAGGGCCACTGAATGCCACAACACCTGAATCGCGACACATATTTTCATGTGTGTGTGTGTTTCTTTGTGTGTCCATGCGTTAAGATTAACTAACTGTGAGTGCAGGTAGAGTATAGATACTACAGTGGCCTAAAATGGAGTGTAACCTAACAAAACACCAGTAAAGAGAAAAATGCTGCAAATGCACACAAAACACAATGGAAGTTGAATACAATACACAAACAGCAAAACAAAACAAAACAAAACAAAACAAAACAAAACAAAACAAAACAAAACAAAACAAAACAAAACAAAACAAAACAAAACAAAACAAAACAAAACAAAACAAAACAAAACAAAACAAAACAAAACAAAACAAAACAAAAATAAAAATTAAACAAGGGAAGTAGAAAAAAGACAAAAGGTCACAAAACAGAAGTGATTCAGGGGTGGCAAGATTGTGACGACACAGCTACAGATTGAAAGAAGTGGAGGATTCATCAGTGTTGTGAAGAAGAAACAGATGAAATGTAATGTGTGTTCTAATCGCACGAGTTATATAATACTGTGGATACATGTCTACTGTTAGTCACTTCCACAGCTGTTCTGTCAGGTTTTTGTCTCACATAAATCACTTCCACTGTGTTTTGAAAGCTTTTTTTTTCTACTTCTGTTGTGTTTTTGATTTTGATTTTTTACTTCCATTTTATTTTATTCAACTTCTGCTGTGTTTTCTGTGCGTTTGCAGCATTTTTATATTTGCTGGTGTTTTCTTACGTTGCAGCGTGTTTGACCTCTCAGGGTCATCATAAGATACTATGCAAATGTGTGAAATATAACTATAATCCAAGTGTATCTTCCAAAATTAAATTTTATTTAAGACATATGATTATGTGGCTTAACTTGTTCTGTAGCTGAGTGAGGGTGCACGTGGGACACGAGGAGACAATCGGTAGGCAGTGGTGAAGTCAAAAGAAAAAAGAACACAGTAATGGGATGTTAGTGTAGGTATTACAGTCTGACATATGGTAAGAGAATTCTGACTGAGAAAAAAACTTGGTTGGTGCAGCTGAAAAGATGGGAGGAAAACAGAACTAAATGCAAATGAATTGGTGGACTCAACTGACCTCAAAGTTGTCTTCCACAAATTACTATCTAAATCATCTCATTTGCTGCCTGAGGCGATTACTGAATCCAATTTACACGCTGGAAAAAAGAGGAAGATGAGACTTTCAGTTGCCAGTTTGCATTCTGCTGGGTCCTCTGGACATTATCTTTACATCCACCACAACATTAAATGTTGCAGTATGCAGAGTGTATCATCAAGTCTTTATTATATAAAACACTAAAAACATGGGTTTCATTAAATAGACCATTAAGTAACTATCTTTGTCTTTTTCAATTAATGTGGCAGTACTTGCAAGTAGATAGGTTTCTATACTTTATGCACATATAACTTGGTTCATGATCAAATACACTATCTGAACAAAAGTACTGGGTTACAACTCTTTGAGGTGTTTTCAGGCCTGTTGTCATTGGTGTGTAAAATCAAGCAATCAGCCATGCAGTCTGCCTTAACAAACATTTGTGAAAGAATGGGTCATTCTAAAGAGGTCACTGAACAGAAGTGTGGTGCTATACTAGAACGTCACCATTACGATAAGTCAGTTTGTGAAATTTCTTCCCTCCTAGACATTCTTCAACCACCTGTAAGGGGCATTATTGCAAACTGGAAGCGTTTAGGAACCACAGGAACTCAGCCATGAAGTGACAGACCACCTAAAGTTACAGAGCGCTGTCACAGAGTGCTGAGGTGTCGCCAACACTGCTGACTGAGTGAGATCCAAACATCATCTGGCATTGACACCAGCACAAAAACTGAGCTCCGGAGCTTCGTGGCATGAGGTTTCATGTCTGAGCATCTGTGAGCGTGTGTGTAATATGTAGGTGGCCCAGTGCTTTTCTAGTGTACCTGCAAAACTAATAAATTTCAATCCACTTACTGCTAATCAGTACATTAAGGATGTGGCTACGTTGAATTCAGATGGCGTACTACTGATCCTGTTCCCAGGACAGTAAAGAAAGCATAACAAACAGAGCATTAAAACGTATCACACAGATCTAGAAAATAGGTATTAAAGCTCATCCTTGATGGGATGTCTAATCTATCCAATGCATTCTAAGAAACCATAAATATCAATGTACTGTTGCTACAGTACAGGTCAGGGGACCACCAAAGTAAGAGGAATTGATCCTATTGAAAACCGATGCCAGAAAGGTACACGAGTAAAAAACTTGAAATGATAGACAATCGAACTTAACTAATAAATACTTTTGGTCAGTGCACAGTTGGCAGCAAAAGAAGTGGATCAGTTTGGGTGGGTCCAACCATGCAGTCAAGTGAACACTCAAGGCTGTGAGAAGTTAAAAGTATGATTTGAGGTAAGACCTGCATCCTTTTGTTCTCTTGGTAACTGAAGGTATTAAATGTTAGCTGTTAGTAGCTGGAACAGGCATAATGCTTGGGGTTATGTGCGGCCTGGTATGAATAGCAAATATCAGCTTCCTGGTGGCACTACAGGACAAGTCAGGTGACCATGAAAATCGGTAAAAAAAATCATCCTCTGAATATAGAAAATGTCTAATCCATCTAATATTTGTAAATATTTTAGCCTTGACTAAACAAAATGACCTGCATTTAGATGGCACATTATATTTTTATGGGTACTACAAACTATTTAACAATTTTCACACATTCACCCAGTGATGGATTAATCATCTTCTTCTTTTGGCTCCGGTCTTTAGGGGTTGTCACTTTTCTGCCACTCCTCACTTCCTCATGCAGTACCACAATTCCTCTCTTGGCACCCTATCATATTCTTTCTCTAGCTCCACAAAGACACAGTGCAGCTCCTTCTAACCTTCTTTCCATCAATACTTTCAAAGCAAACTTCGCATCTGTAATGCTCTTTCTCACCATGAAGCCATTCTGCTGCTTGTGGATCATCACCTCTCTTCTTGACATGGTTTCAGCAACTCTGTCCCATATCTTCATGGTATGGCTCATCAACTTTATCTCTCTGTAGTTACTACAGCTCTGCAAATCACCCATCAGGCATCCTCTTACTCGCTAGGATTTTTGTTAAACAATCTGGTTAAAAGTCCAATGCCCTCTCTCAGATTTATCCATACCTCTAGTGGTATGTCATCTGGACCAACTGCTTTTTCAGTCTGCAGTATTTGGGATTTTTTTTTTTGTTTTTTTTGTTTATTGTTGCAAATGCATAGATTTCTTTTGACATACTAGAAAACCATAAATTAAATGTTATTATTTTTCAGCTTTAAATCATCTTCTTTACTGAATATTTACTGAATAATTACATTTTTTTTAAAATCACATACAGCATCAGACATTTGCTCACAATAATGCAAAGCTATGCCAATAATGTTCACACTCCAGCAGGGAGTCAAGAGCACTATTTCTCACTCATTACATTTCCTGACACCTAAAGGTGGGAGCGTAAATGTTAAAGCAGAAAAAAAAGTACCAACTTTAATGTTGCTCTTCTAAGCAGGTCTAATTACATATTAACATTACAACCCTTGTCTCTACCGAATCACAGGAAAAAGAAATCAAATCCATCTGGTACTTATCCCCTGCGGCTTTTAAACAAACATGACCTCAATCTCTCTTCTGCTATTTCCTTGGGATCTGTTGGCAGGCCACCTGTTTCGCTAAATGCTAATTTGACACTCTTTGGGGAGATGATCGATGTGCATTTAAAAGCCTGCTGACACAAGAGACTCTTCAGTGTTTGACTGTGTGTTATTGCTATGCAGAAGGACCTCATGGCCTCAGGCTATATTCATAAAA
The DNA here is from genome assembly GCA_024447675.2 of Pterophyllum scalare. Lineage (NCBI taxonomy): Eukaryota > Metazoa > Chordata > Actinopteri > Cichliformes > Cichlidae > Pterophyllum > Pterophyllum scalare. The sequence goes on from JAMQGT020009835.1 coordinate 22,981, forward strand.
ATATCCACTTTAACGTGTGTGGAGATATTTGAATACAATGTGGTGAGCTCTGATTCACTCCTACATTGTCACAGAGTGATGCGCGGTCAGGAAACCATCACATCACAGTTCAACATACTATAATCTTTTCAGTGCACATAATTTAAATCTACACCCTGTACACACAGTGAGAGGCCCAGGCCAAGGTGGAATCAAACCCATGGCCTTCTGTCATTCTGGCTGTGAGGCAGCAGTGCTAATCACCATGCCACCGTGCTGCCCGCTTTTGCTCAGTAATGTAAAAAAAAAAAAGGAAACGAGTGCAAACACAAACATGAAGCAAAGTCTCCAGTTTGATACTTGTGCAGTTCTCTGAATGACCACCGTAGTCTGCCTTCTTACATGGATTTTGTCATCTTTTCACACAGTTTTAACGCTCTGTTTTCAGTATTGCACCAGCCAGTACACGGCAATGTTTGCTTCAAAGGCCACTTTGTGTATGTGCCTGAGATTCCAGTGGCTTTTACAAAACTGACACCTTGGGAATGAGAATCACAGTATCACTGTGAGTTTCTTCTGCTGCGGAAACAAAAGTTCCATACAGATATCATTGCATATAGGAAATAATAAGCAGTCTTCTTATCAAATGTGTCCTTTGATCGTCACACTGTAACAGCTTTTCCTTTTTCCATCTCCTTGATTTAGTATCAGCTTCCTCAGCTGCCATGGAAATTTGCAGATACAGAGATCTGAGAACAATTTCCTTCTGAGAGCCTATGAATTGTCATCATTTATGAAGTCAACACTGAGAATCAGACCACAGGCCCCCAAAACCTCCAAGATGAGGAAATGGAAACTCTCCGAGGAATATGGGCATATCTGCTGTACTTTAAACAGGCTTTGTGGGGGATAAAGGTGTGAATTAGGTCAAAATCCGAAATCCCATCATGATCAGTGCAGCTGTGTTTGCAAGTCTTAAATTAATTGAAGAGCGCTGAAGAAAGTGCTGGATACTGAGCTCTGCTGTCAGTTTGCCTCTGTGGCACCTCAATTAAAAAAAATCCCCTAGCCTCCCACAAGACTTTGAAAACAAAGTCAAGTTTTACTCCTCCTATTATGAATGGTAACCAATTATTTTAAGATTTGGTTAGGTTTAGACAAAGAAACTTTAATTTAAGACTATTACTGTGATCATGGTAAAAACAATGTAATTATGTCCATTGACTTCCTTCTTTGTTTCTTATAGTCTTACATAAAGTGAAAAATGTTTGGGGTTTGGGCAACAGGTCACCGATGAAGAAGTCCACTTAAATGCAAATGAAAAGCTAAGATACAGACAGGAAAGCTAAAACTCTCGGTGCTGAATGTTGAGACTAATCACAGCATCTCTTGAACTGCAAAGGCAGTTTTCTAACTGATGAATAAGCATACTTTAACAAATATCAAACAGTGCATCACAACTCCATCATATATAATGTGTTCCCGCTGTAGATGGTGACAAAGAACCAGTTCAGTCAGCAGAGTTGATGTGGTGTCATTTTCCAACCCTTACTTTGACTGCTTCTTTAATGATCTTCCACCAGTTTGTACTTTGGCCTTTTGTTCCATCCACAGTGTGCACCATGATATGATAAATACTATAGCTCTTAAATTGGAGCCTATGTGGGAAATAATGAGCCACCTGTTTAAGTGTCCTGTCAGCACTTCTCTCAGAAGGTTTGACATTTACTCAACCCCCTATATGTCGAGGTGAAGTATGCACTCTTCCTCTGTGGGCTCAGCAGGTTCACTACATGACCTGAGCTCAGGAGTCTTGGACACTCAAACACACACACACACACTAAAAACACTGAGCTTGTCCTAGACTTCTTTAGCCAATAATCTTGAGCGTGACACTGACACAAAAGAAACAGACAGAGACTGAGAAAATGAGGGCAGGCCAGTAGTAGTGGCTGAGACTACAAAACAGATGGTACTGAGCTGGGTGGGGATTAGAGCTGTGGGTTTAACGGACACACATGGGAAAAATGACAATTTCAGGTTAATTCCTCAGGGGGAGAATCTCTATCTTGTCACCTGTGGACATAGCATAAATACTGTATGTTGTCTTCATAAATATCCCAGCTCGTATTTTGATAATGCAAGACACCGTTTGGGGCAAAATGTTACCTGATGTCGACTTCTCATACTCAGTCAGAGGATGATGACATCCTGTGAAATGTTGCTATTCATAAGTAAAAGGCTCAAGGCAGATCAACTTCAATAATATTCAACAGTGAGATTCACACTTATGCCAGCAAAACTCAGACGACGTGATGTGTTTTTAAACAGCATGGATTTCATTTCAGAAGGAAATTTTTCACATATTAAAAAGCAGCAAGCCCCACTTTGAAGCACTGAAGCCTCACGATACAGTTTGTCCCAAATGAGGATGCTTCCAACGAACCTCACCATGCTCTGCTAGTAGCATGCCACTAAATTGTTTGCAGATGGCAATCTTCTCACAGATGGACAAAGAAATAAAAATGCTGTTGGCCTTCTGACTGTAGAATATTTAGCTGGCACAAATCCTCTGGAAGTACAAGTCTGAGAACACATCATTATCAGGTCTCAATGGATCTCAGTGGGGTGCGTATGAGCCTCAGTGACTTTCTTCACCATATCAATTCAAATGGCTGAGTAAGGAATAAGAAATGCTAAAATCATAATAAATATAACCATTCAGGATACTGTCACTTTCTGTAATTGGCATTATTATGCTAAGAACTATAGTTGGACCAAAACAGCTGTGTTGGTATAGCTACATATTATACTGAGCGACTGAGAAACCTGCAAAATAAAATAACAAAAACAAAAAAACTGCCAGAATTGTATCAAGGTTACCAAATTCCAAAGTGAGAGATTGTCAGTAGGTGCAGCTGCACTGTCAGTATGAGATGCCTATATATCCTTCCTGAATAAACCCACTTGTGGCATGGCTGAAAACATCCTACATGATCTCCTTTTTGAGCTATTGCATTCAGAAAATTTTCATTAAACCTCACCCCTGACCTTGAGGCCAAGGTCACAGAGATTTGAAGTCGTTCGAGATTTTTAGAAGATACACCTAAGGTATCAGTTTGAAAATCCTACATCACCTCATTCTCGAGTTATTGTGTTTACAAGGCTGGGTGACCATGCCGCCGCCCGCCTGGCTGGCGCAGTGACAGCAATACTGACAGAACAAGGGGTAAAAAATTTTTAAACTGAGTCACCAAGTATAGTTGGGTGACCTCCCCAATTAAAATCTGTGTGGCAAACATTGCTGATGGTCATCCGCATGCACAGTGCAGGTGGTCAGAAAAGGACGTCCAGCTCTGATGGAAGCCGTGCAGATGTGCACAAGAAGATCACCTTGCAGGGGAGATCAGGTAAATTAAACCTCTGTACTCAAGTTTGTGCTGCTGTTTGTGTGTAAAAAAACCTTCTGTTTAACTCTATTTAAAGGCGTGTGAATAACATCACCATTCTGCAATAAATTGGGAATAGAAAATGGATATGTGTCAAGTTAAATATTTTGCAATGTGCTTTTCACTGAGTCACCTCAGCATTGGTTGACATTCATCTGTACTAAGTATAGCTTATCAGATTGCTGTCTACCTCAGCTGTCAACATGCTAGGTGTGAAACATCGATGTATATTTATTCTCAAGGAGGCTACAACAACTTTTTTAAAGGAGTCCACAACAGGCAGATGAGTCAGTGAAGCATCACTTCTGTCCAGTTACAATTATACTGAGGTACATTACTGACCCAGTCCAAAGACATGCAGTTAGTGGGGTTACTGTAGGTTAATAGGTGATTCTAAATTGCCCATGGGTGTGAATGTGAGTGAATGGTTTTCTGTCCCTCTGTGTTAGCCCTGTGACAGACTGGTGACCTGTCCAGGGTCTATTCTGCTTCTTGCCCTATGACAGCTGGGAAAGGCTCCAGCCCCCCTTGTGACCCTGAAAAGGATAAGCAGAAGAAAATGGATGGATGGATATTAATTTTTTCCTGATTATTTTTATGCTCTTGTCTGTTTTTAGGACATACCAAAATGTGCTGTTCTACGTGCCATACTGACTGAACAAATAAATAGTTCCACTCAGCCCCTATGGACCTATAAGGTTTGATGTGCTATGCACAAAAATATTTGACAGCCTCTCATGACTGAAAAAAAAGAGCAGTTTTGAGACAGTTTGTCCTTTTTATACTGTTTAATGGGTCACATATGGATTGAAAGAACCCTTTGTGCTACTCAAGTAAAACAACTTATATGCAACACTTTTCATTAATTTTTAGCTACATTTAGGTGTTTACAGTGTTCATTAGAGTTGTAATATCTGTAGTAATTGAGAATATAGCAGTATACGATAAATAACCTAATTTTTATTTTCTGCAATCAGCGTGTGAATCACAGCTGATAGATATTAATCTGCCATATAAGGTTGTTAACACCTCTGATTTCCTGTTTTTGTACCAAAGCTCATTTTAGTCACATGCACAGACGAGTAATGATTTTTTTTGTGCTGACTTCTACAGCACAAATAGCCACATTTCATGCTAATTCTTATTTACTCCACACAGTGTTGTACTTCTGGCCATATGTTGCAGCTGATATACTGCACATATGGCTACACTCTGTCTTCAGTTTCAGTAATTCACACTGAGCAGGAAGGCTGAGGTAGAAAGAATGGCTCACCCTAACGCAGCCTCCAGCCCTCCAAATGTTGGAAAATCACAGCTGTACAACGTAAATGCCCCTCCCCCTCCACTGCCACCCCAGTTTGTTTTTTTTTTTCAATCTCTTTCTCGTTCTCTCAATGGATTACAGACCATCTATCTCCTGCTCACGTGCAGCTCTTACAAGGTCATCTTAATCCCTTTGGGCTTTGATTCCGTTTCTGAATGGACTCATCACCGTATCACAGCCTCTCTCCTGCTGATTTAGTCAGCATATAAGCCCATAATCATGATAATGATAGTAAAAGTACCAGATAATAATCAAAATTTAATTTAATTCCTTGTCTGTCAAGGTGGAGTGTGATATGATGAAGTGCATATACCATTATAGCGTCTTAATTACAGGCTGTAAATTGAGGTCAAGCACATAGAAATTTATTTTGTAATTTTCTTTCTTTCTTTCTTTTTTTTTTTTTTTTTAAATCTGGGTATTTAATGAAAAGTTAAGATAGGAGAATGGATGAAGATTGGAAAGTAGACAGCACAGAGATTAGAGGACACTAAGAGAGAGAGCGAGCTTGTTGGAAGAGGCACGAACTGATCACAGTGCTTTTCGTGGTCCAAAGCCGTCAGTGTCATATGCTAAAAAGTTAGGTTGAAAAACTGTGCAGAACAAGCAGTTTCAAAACTTTCTCAATTTTTTTTGTTTGTTTTCCTGCTAATGAATGGTCACTACTTTTGAAAAACACTGTTGAGGTTGTAAGAAAATTTTGGAAACAGGAGTTTTCATCAACATCCAAGATGGATCCTTATTGAACATGTACTGTAGCTTTAACTTCAAAGGAAAAAATCTGGTAAACAGCTGTCATACGATGTGTGCTTCCAGTGCTTTAATGCATGTCACTTAGCTTTTATTACCAATTATAACCCTGAGAATCTTTCGTGTGTGCTGTTAACTATATTGTTATAAATTTTAAATAATTAGGCAGTTCTGGGCAGTTCAATCAGTTAACTGTATACATCACAAATACTGTGTTTTTTCTTTTTTTTCCATAAAGCTTTCAAGATATTGAAAAACAGAAGTTAAATTAAACTCTGCACTTGAAGGTCACTCTCTTTCACATAAGGTGACAGGGAGTTAGAAAGACAGGCAAAGCCAAATACACACGGAGAAGATGAGATGACATAAATGGCAACACCCCCACATTTCAGAGTGCAGCTACTCCTCCACCACCGCTGGGATTATCGTCTTGAATGAGATTTGATGAAAGTTGGACCTGTTGGAGCAGAAAGCCATTCAGCGGTATCAGGAGACCTGAGCAGCACCTTTGCACTGTGTGACAGGTGTCATATGTGATTTATGAGTTGGTCATGAGAGAAAACAGTGGTCATTTGGATAAAGGTTTCAGCTAAGAATGAGATTGCCCTGACTCTTGGGAAGACGGGGATTTAGATATTACATGAAGTAACAGGCCAGTATAATTCTTAGGAGGGATGCTTTCCATCTTAGCTACAAAAAACACATTACAATTATGACAATGAGTTCACTGAGTTCACAGTTCATCACGTCAATATGGCACAAAATCTTGCAAAAATTATAATGTTTCAAGCACTTTCCTCTCTTGAAGAATTAAAACAGATCTCAAAGCAAAAGGGGGTCCAACCCAGTGCTAGCAAGATGTGCCTAATAAAGTGGCTGGTGGATCAAAACAAATATATATAAGTATTTGTCAGCTTCGAAATTAGATTTGGTTATGAATTAGGTCTGAGTTTCAAGAAGACACACAACAGGCAAAAGTCCATCTCAGAGAGTGCACTCATACTTACGCACACTACATTTTTAAGTCATTCAATATTGACTTGTGTCATTCATTGAGCAGAAAAAATAACAATGATCATTATTTTCGTTTGCTTTGGTTTAAGGTAACATTCTGCTCACACCGAATACCAGCTCTCCCCTCTGGACCTCGAAGTTGTTTGCTCTCTCTGGACTGCGGTTTCTTTATAGACTTGATGACACTCAATTACGCTGCAAGATGGTGCAAGAATGTGGACAAGGTGAGCAGAGGCTTTTATGCACTGAGATTCGCTAGAGTAAGCCCTTTCCCTGTGGGAAAAAAACTGTCAGAGTGCCTTTCTGCTGACTGATTTCTGATCATTCACTGCTCACAGGAATCACACACTGCAGATGTTGAGACTTGCAGTGCACAAAGCAAAACGGATATAGATGGATGGCATTGATGGTTAGAGTGAGGACTCAGCACTGTCACAGTTCTTTCTAAAGAAAGTCTTTACAAAGCAGATTGATAGCGGAAAGTCCAAAATCAATGCCATTTTGTTAGACTTTGGAAAAAACAGCAGATGTCCATATTTAATTCTTGGTGATTTATTTCTCTGCATAAGTCAAGCATCTGCTTGAAGTGGTGCCACGTCTGGGGTTGCAAGGTGTGGAGGTGTAGCCTAAAGGTGCGAAACAACTTTACTGAGGTGGTGCCTGATTACTGGAGGGGTGGCATCATTTACAATGACAGTACAGATCCTGTTACCATCCACTTTGCATCATCAGCAGCACTACAACTCAGCATTGGTAACTCAGGGCTATTGGACCTGCCAATAGACAATTAATCCAACCCTAATGAACCACATCAATGATGCAGAAGATTGCGAAGTACTTTAGAAACAATGGTTCATGTGCATATTCTTTTTACACACCTTTACAGTTCTACATTAATCTTGTAACTTGGCTGGTTTCATCTCACTGAAGTTTAAATCAGCACAGGCTTACAAATGTTAACCTTTTACACTGGAAAAAAGGTCATTTGAAGGTGAGGATTATGGTGGCAACTGTGTCTGTGCATGTTCTCTATGAGAGTACATTTATGGCATATTTCATTTAAAAGTCACAGCAGCTGCAGCGCCCTGATTTCTGCTGATCCCATAATCTCACACACATCAACATGACTGTGGGAACGTGAACTTGCTGCGTTTTGGCGCAGCAGCTGAATTAGGCATCAGGTCCCAATAGGGCCAAACAGAGACTCATTTAAAAAAAAGAAAAAGAAAAAAAAAAAGCCCCATAATTTAAGCTGCTGCTACACATGCTTGAACTAGAATTAGACCAAGATCAGAGACAAAATAATTCATCAGACTGCACAGTATCTGGGTCAGACTACCTGCATCCCGGGCCAAGAGAAAATGATAAACTGTGAAATTCCAGATAAATGAAATTTGAGCGGCATTTAGATTTGATGAACCAAACATGGCAGTAAATCATTAAACCCTGCAGTTAACACAATATGATTAATGCTCAGTCTCAGCATCTAATTTCTGCTGGATCATTACATTTGCTCTTACAGGCTTCTCATGCCTGAAAAGAAAGCTCCAATCATTCCGCTTTATGTAGGATATCTTGTTTTTGAAATGTCAGCGGATGTTAACCCATAGCATCCCATGTTACCCACCTCATTATCCCGCCTGCGTTTTTGGATGCATATTTCATGAACAAGAGCTTTGTGACTGTTGCATTACTTTTACCACAGCCAGCAGTCTATAATTTACATCTTAGCCCCAAACCCCGTCTCCCACCCTTCTCCTAACACTGCTTCTGCTTCTCGTGTGTGGGAGTAACACCCATAAAACACCAGTGAGCTGTGGTAGCACTGAGAGGTGTGGCAGGCAATAAAAGTCCGGGCCTAGCTGATGATAATGTGCTCACCAATACACCGAGCCCTGTCGGGCTTATTTTATGACCCATCATGTGCAGCACACAAACACACACCAACATGTGCACAAGCATGCTCAGAGCAGGCAGAGATAAACAAATTACACCTTTCGAACAATGCAAATTTTAAGATGGTAAATGGCCCACTATATTAATAAACACAAAATCATATTGGTAAATAACATGCAAGCACACACGCATGCACGCACACACACCACACACACACACACACACACACACACACACACACACACACACACACACACACACACACACACACACAAAACTGTACTGCAGGAAATATTATGGATCAATGGCTGTCGACAGGCTGTGCATCATGGCTTTCCACTCCCACGAGAAATGTATCCACCAACATATGCACTACACAGACACTTGGCCACACTGTTAATTCTTTGTGTAAATTATTTACAGCAGGGAAACATACATACAGTAAAAAATACAGTAAACTACAGGCTGTAAGCTCAATGAATCTTTAACCTTAGGCACAGAGGCTGTATATCCCTTAGGAAACTTACCTCAAGCAAGTGATGAAATATGAGATTCAGAAGGAAACAATAAGAAGGAAAGTTAACACGTTTACCAATACATATTTTTCAGTTCAGCAAAGGTAGCAAAAGCCTTCTTACTGAGTTAAATTGTGTACATTTATGGAGAGAATTTCTTGTTGCTTTTTGTTTTGTTATTTTTAAAAATCCATCCATCCATTTTTTTAAACCCAAAAATGGAAGAATAACACTTCTAATGTCATCGTCATAAATACGAAATAAGGATAAAACCCTTAAGTTTACTATAACCACATACAATTTGCAGTATAACTTTCAAAAGATTTTATTGAACGCTTTCTGTGTTGTGTACACTGCGAGTCATCATAGGATATTTCCCAATTATACACTGCAGAGATGTAGCATTGAAACATATGGTAGGTGATGCTGACACACTCGCATTTGCATGTGCAATATACATGTGACCAACAGATGGATCACCCCAACAGAGGATCCCACCCTGTAATTAGGACCTAAATGTTTTTACAGTTACTAATTATTGATGCAGTCAATATGTGACACCTGCTAATAAATACCCATGCAGGCAGGTAGAGTCAAGGAATGCATAAACGATTCACTGCAAACCAGGGAGAGGAAGATGGGAAAATAAGAGACGAAGAGAGGTGGAAGAAGTGCATGGCATATGCAGTATGATGTCGTTTGTGACTTCTAGATGACAGTGATAAATTGTCTCAATAACATGGGCACATCTCAGGTAAAGGAGTCAAAAGGAGACGGTTATTTATTTTTGTTGTCCTCTGTTCGGTGAAAGAACAAAAACTTTTACTGAAACTATTTAAATCGTCTGTTTTTTATTGTAACCAGAATAAACCAAACCGAAACAATCAACAACAACCGCAACCCCCTAAAGCAATTTTAACAAAGTAGGGAACTCAGTTCATGCATTCATATTATTCATACTGTATTTCATTCTTTGGGACTGAAAACAACAGACATCTGTTTGTTTATCTTGCACGTAACACATGGAAATGGGCTTTATTACAGCCTTGAAACTGCTGCATAAATTGGCTGTTTAATTTCATTACATCTGTGTCCAGTGAGAAACCACAAAAGAAAAAGGATTAGACAAGAAAAACTGCCCTGCAACAAATTTCTAGGCTATTGTATCATGGTAGTCTTTTGTAAATGTAAGGGGGCATTGTACTGATGGGAGAAAAACTGTTTTATTTATGATGCTCCGCTTTGTGATACAGGAAGGCAGAAGGTCTGACAAATTAGGATTGTAAGACAAACACACACACGCACATGCACACATGCACGTACAGAAACTAATTGTAACGAAGCTGAATAATTAATAATCACATGACAATGTAGCTTTGTTGTAACCAAACATGCCCTGAAGTATTGGCTGACAGCAACAGCACTGGTTTCCTCAACTGTATTCAACACGGATGCCTACACGCACTTTTAATGTTCACTTGCCTCCTGTTTTTCCCCTCACTGAACAGCTTCTCAATGATGAACAAAAATCATTATAAATTTTTTGAGGAACAAAGAAAGAAGTAAATCAGGAAACTGAGCAAACATATTTTTGTAAATATTCCCTCTGTACAACCATACCAACAGATTAGATTAGAACATATAACTTATAGGTTAACTAATTGTTAAATTATAAAAAGCAAACCTTAACAGCACCAGTTGCATGAATAATTTGTAGAAATCACAAAATTTTACTACAGAGATCAGAGCATGCTATAGGTATTAAAGGTACTGCTCCAATAGACTCCAATTTGTTCATGTAAATGGGGAGTCTTCTTCACACAGTAAAGTTAATTATGGAGTTCCATAGGGTTCTGTGCTAGGACCAAGTCTATCTACATTATACATGCTTCCAGGTCCTAGTTTGGATTTGGGAGACAGACACCCTCTTTATTTTTAAGATTCAGCTGAAAAGTTTACTTTTTGATAAAGCTTATAGTTAGAGCTGGATCAGGTGATTGTGAACCCTCCCTTAGTTGAGCTGCAATAGGCCTAGACTGCTGGGAGTCTTCCCATGATACAAGGAGCATTTGTTCTTTACTCACCTGTTTTCATTCCACTTTGCATTTAATCATCAATTATTAACGCTGCTCATAGGGGTTTTCTGATTGCTGTATTGCAGGATCTTTACCTTACAATATAAAGCACCTTCAGGCAACTGTTGGTGTGATTTAAAAGTAAAAATATGATGAGTCATACAAAGTCCTCGACTGACACTGGGGAGTTCTAGTTCTGGATCATATCTGTGGGGAAAGCTTAGGCAAAAAAAAAAAATAAAATAAATAAAAAAATATATATATATATGAATATAGTGATCTCACCCATTTTGGCTGTTGTGATCTTCTTTTCCTGAAATCACACATTATATGAAGAATATGTTGAGGACACTGCACAGTCAGAAGGTAGCATTTAGCTCTGCCTTAAAGCATCCCCATGTTATCCTCATATTTCACTCTAATGGTGATCATAATATACGAAATGAACATCTTGAGTTGTTGAGGATATCCTGAACTTTTCTGTCAGTAAGCGTTGCTATTTTTGCTACTTTTATCTGCTGCTAACCCGGTGTTAGTGAATTTTTTTTTGAAGTGGATCTAACATGGTTGGACTTGGAAAGTTAGTGAATAAACTCCCATTTGATGTGAGCATCTAACGTTTATCAGAGGGAAACTGTGATTTTTAGGACACTCGAACCTAACATGAGTTGGCATAATGTGAGCTTATTACCAGCTTGCTGTCAGCTGTTCAGAGATGGGAGGGTCACATATCTAATCTGCTTAATACTGGGACAATAATAAATAAACAAATAAAAAATGTGTTTGAGTCCTCACTTCAGTTCGGGAGATGAGGTTTGAGGTGAGGAGGAAGAGGATGACGTTTTAGCAAGATGCAGATTGTTTTGTCTTTTTCTTATGCATTTTTGCCTCCACAGCAAACAAATGCTTATGAGTTGTGTTACATTATGTGCAGTACCAGTCAAAGGTTTGAATACACCTTCTCATTCAATGTTTTTTATTTTTTTCCTACATTGTAAATTAATACTGAAGTCATCCAGATTATGAGGGACCACATAAGAAATCATGTAGTAAACTTAAAAGTGCTAAACAAACCAAAATATGTTTTAGACAAGGAATGGACATTAGACCAGTGGAAATCTGTCCTTTGGTCTGATGAGTCCAAATTTGAGGTTTTTGGTTCCAAACGCCATATCTTTGTAAGACACAGAAAAGATGAGCGGATGGTTCCTATATGTATAGTTCCCACTCTGAAGTATGGGCGAGGACATGTGATGGTATGGGGTGCTTTGCTAATGACGCTGTTGGCAATTTATTCAAAATCCAAGGCACATTTAACCAGCATGGCTACCACAGCATTCTGCATCCCACCTGACCCCAAACACACCTCCAGGCTATGTAAGGGCTATTTGACCAAGAAAGAGGGTGATAGAGTGTTGCATCAGATGAACTGGCCTCCACAATCACCTGATCTAAACCCATTTGAGATGGTTTGGGATGAGTTGGACTGCAGTGTGAAGGCAAAACAGTCAATATGTTTTAGATTTAGCCAAAATCTAAAACATATTTTGGGTTTGTTTAACACTTTTATATTTACTACATGGTTCCTTATGTGTTCCTTCATAGTCTGGGTGACTTTCTCTTCACCTTAACATTTTTCAGTGTCTCAGGGGGGATGGAGCCTGTCCCATCTGTGATAGGGGGAGAGGCAGGGTGCACCCTATACAGTTCACCAGCCACAGGGCTAACACATAGAGACAGACAACCATTCACACTCACATTACAATTTAGGAAAAAAAAAATTAAACTCTGAATGAGAAGGTGTGTCCAAACTTTTGACTGGTATTGTATGTGGCTGGTCTGTAGTCACATACGTAAAGCATGATTAGGCAGAACAGTGATGTCCATCTCTGCCACTGTATTCAAGATGGCGGGGCAACATAGAAGCTTCCACAAACTGGAACCTGGTCCTATGTATTTTTAATGGATTAATTCTACATTTATGAGAATGCATCGGTTTGTTGGAAGAATAAAACTGCACACTAATCAATGTATATTTATGAGTACAATATACTTTTTCCTATTAAATAAAGTCAAAAAAACAACTGACTGTACCTTTAATGTAAACATAATTCCATCTTAGAACATTTTTATCAATGATTCTTCTGGAGCAACTGTGTAAGAAATCTATTTCAGGGCAAAGTGTACAGTATAGACCTGTTAGAAAATGACAGCATGTGGTAATCTACAAGCATATTGTGGCAAAAATGGAAAATCAACATGCTGTGATAAAAAATAAAGTTCTCCTCATCAGAGCTGAGCTGAATGTACACATCATTTTTTCATTTCCTCATTTGAATTCTCCCTCTGGCCATTAAGTATCTGGCTGTTATATTTAATGTCAGGAAAGTGTGAAATACTGAACTACACTTAAACCCATTAAAGTTTCATCCAACAGACAGCATACATAATACCATGTGAAGAGACTCAGTGTACACTAAAATTACACAGTGTTGTAGCTGAGATTGTGTTGTTCAATAACCCTGAGGTCAAAAGCTGAATTTGTTACAAGTAAACAAGGAAGATACACCTACACAAGGATCATTATAATGTGATATAAATGCTAAAATGATGAGCAATTTAAATTGACTCTATAACTTCTGCTATTGCCTTCAACCCTATACTGAATTTCCCTTTATTGCCAGTAAAGAGACTGGAGAGAAAAGGACCACAAGCACCAATGTGCTTGAAATCCTTCAATTGTTCATTACCTGAATTAGTTTGAAGCAGTCAATAATCTGAATATTTTGGACACATGATTAACAAGTTTAAATTTTTTTGACAGTAATCTTTACAATATCAGTAATAAAATATCAAATACCAGCATGCTACTGAACTGCATGAAGCTTGAGCGTAAGAAAAATAATCCCACAGCTACTAAACTGTAGACAGCACTGTGCTAAAACATGCCAATAAAATAGTTCACATTAATCTAAGTGTGGAGTTAATTTCAGTATCTTCATTGGGGTTGTGTCAGGAAGGACATCCAGTATAAATACTTCTAAATCAAATATGTGGAGCAACTTGCTGTGGGGACCCCTTGTGAATAAGAGATCAGGGAAAAGTAGCTTTCTTCCCATTAAAATCCTAATTACTTCAGATTAATCTACAGTTAGGTGCTAGGTGTTAGGTCTTTACTGCAGCTGCCTTCGGTTGCTGGGTGTTTATGGGTCTTTCTGCCTTCAGTTTTTCTTCAGTAATTAAAAACATGCTCTGTTGGGCTGATACCAGATGACTGACTTGGCAACTGAAAATCATCTTATCATCTGCCTTGAGGAAGGCAAAAGCAACCTCTTGGATTGCTTTTGCAGTATGATTGGGGTCATTATCCATTTGCACTGTGGAGCAATGTCTGATCAGTTTTGCAGCATTTGTCTGAATCTGAGCAGAAAACATTGTCTTGTACACTTACATCTTGATATCGTAACACTGCCTCCACCATGTGAGTACTCTAGGTAATGTGGTAAGGGCTGTTTCTTCTTCTCCATATTTTTCTCTTCTTATCATGCTGGTACAAGTTAATTTTGGTTTAATCTGTCCAAATCATTTTTCCAGAACTGGGCAGACACTTTCAAATGTTTTCTGACCAAGTCAAAAGTCTTGTTGACTGGTTTAGATGCTCTGAAAGAACGGATTTCACAACCATCCATTGTAGGTGTCTTCTGTGGTCTTTCAGGCCTTTGACTGATTGTTGGTTTGACTACCCCTAACGTTTTTGCTCTCTCTCTGATAGATTTATTTTGGTTTACCACTCTAATGATGATCTGCCTATCTTGTATCATTATCTTGTTGGGCATCATTTTTGGGCAAACCGTCAGGTGACTCAGGCAAGGAAAGCTGTGCTCTACTCACACGGTGTATAATCAGGAGGTGGAAGGAATACTTTGGGGACCTCCTTAATCCCACTGAGATGTCTTTTGTACAGGAAGCAGAGTCTGGGGAAGAAGGGGATGACTTGCCCATCACTGGGGGTGAGGTCACTATGGCAGTTAAACAACTCCTTGGTGGCAGGGCTCCCTGGGTGGATGAGATTTACCCAAAGTTCCTGAAGACTCTAGATGTTGTACAACATTGCATGGAGATCTGGAGCAGTACCACTGGACTGGCACCTGGGTGGTTCTTGAAGATGGGAGACTGCAGGGTGTGCTCCAACTATAAGTGTCGTGGTCCTGGGCCTGTGGCCCAGTGTTTTCTGTTTTGTTTCCTTGTTTCTCTGGTCCCTGATGTTCCTGGTCCTGTCCCTTCCTGTTTTATTTTGATAGTCCTGTGTTCCCCATGTCTCGTGTTTGACTTTGCTTCCCCCTGTTGTTTGCCTTATTTGCTTCACCTGTGTTCCCCAGCTGTTTTCCCTTGCCCCGATTGCCCTCTTGTGTACTTAAGCCCTCAGTTTTCTTCCGTTCCTTGTTGTGTCATTTCGTACGTAGTGGTTGCTCCCTGCTGTAGTCCCGCTGTGTTTCCTGGTCTCCCCGGTCTCCCCCTAACTTGTGTATTTCCCAGGGAGAGTTCCTGTGTGCTTTTGTTGTCCCTGTCTATTATTAAACCTGTGTTCCCGGAGCTCTGCATTTGGGGTCCTGCCTTCTTCCTTCCCTCGCCGCAGCTTTCGACCCTGACAATAAGGGGTCATACTCCTCAGCCTCCCCGTGCCGGTCTCTGCCAGGGTGCTGCAAAGGAAAGTTTGTCCATTAGTTAAAGCTCTGATTCATGAGGAACAATATGATTTTTGTCCTCGTCACAGAACAGTGGACCAGTTCTTTAACCTCTCAAGGATATTCAACTGTGCGTGGGAGTTTGCCCATCCAGTCTACTTGTGTTTTGTGAACTTGTAGACCGCATTCAACCGCGTCCCTTGGGGTATCTAGTGGGAAATATGGGAGGGATTATGGGGTGTCTGGCCCATTGTTACGGGCCTTTCAGTTCCTGTACAACTGCAATGAGCGCTTGGTCCACACTGCTGGCAGTCAGTTGGACTTGTTTCCAGTGGGTATTGGACTCTGTCTTATGGACAGAATTTCTAGGCATAGCCAAGCAAGAGACAGCTTCTGATTGGAGTGCCCACCTGGGTCAGGAACTGGTCGATCTATGGCCCTACTCTATGAGATTGTGGCTACAAGCGGTGGAAATGAGCTTCCTCCAAAGGGCGACTGGCCTCTCTCTTAGAGATAGGGTGAAGAGTGCATTCATTCAAGAGGGGCTCAGAGTAGAGCTGCTACTCCTCCACATCGAAAGGAACCAGTTGAGGTGGTTTGGACATCCGACTAGGATGCCTCCTGGGTGCCTCATGGGTGTTCCACACATGTCCTACTGGGATGAGGCCCCTGGATTACATCTCTCTGGTGGCCTAGGAACGCCTTTGTGTCGCCCCAGATAAGCTGGGAAAAGTTGCAAAATACAACTTTAACACTTGGAATCAACTGCAGATCTTTCATCTTTTTAATTTATAAGTAAATAATGAGGGAACATGCCTCACTAGGCCATGAAATGTCTTGTCAGCCAGTGTATTAAAATGGCTGTAAATCTTAAATAGCAAGTTTTTGCAAAACCCCTTGAATTAAAGCTGAGTCTATTAAGTCTATCTATTTGGTATATAATCCAACGTGTGGTGTGCTGGCATAAAATTACAAAAATTGTGTCATTGCCTAAAAAGTTACAGACCAACCTGTTTAATGTTGCTTGGCTGCAACAGGTATTTTTACTTTCTGAATCACCGGTACTGCTTTTAAGCTGAACCAAAAAAGCAACTTTGGCTGCACTGCATGTCCTATATTTCATTGGATGCCCATGTGAAAGGGGTGCGTCAGGGAAAAGGATGACATTCAGATTTGTTTGATGTTGTAGTAATGTCAACTGCTTCTGCCAGCTGTCTATGTAAAGGCACTTCCCCATTGGAGGCTGGTGCAAGATTATTAAGCATTAAATACTTCACATGAGTGAATCTGTTTACATCCAAGCATCAAAACAGGGAGTGAATATAGATAATTTTAATTGAAATAAAAAAAGAAAGAAAGCAACAACAACAAACAATTAGAGTACTTCACATGACCTTAGATGCCACCTTACTCTTCCCCTGAGTTCATAAACTATGTACTGCTACTGTCCTCAGTGGTATCTTCTCTTTAATCATTCTCTCACAATACTTGCCAGATGAAATTCTCCAGTCTCCCAGAAAACAATAAATCCCCCAATAACACTGTCAAAATGCATTTGTCACTGGGAACCCTGGTAGACTACTTTCTTCCAATCTTCACTTATAGATTGATTTGTTATTAAAAAACAATCCAAACAAACGGTCGCTCAGAGGCACCCTGATGTATGAAAGAAAGAACGATTAGCTCTGCTGAATTAGTTTCTAAATGCAGCAAAGCAAATGAGAATCCTCATTACCCCATGAGTAATATTTACTGGAGATGAATTTGGCTCAAAAATTACAAGCAATCAGATATTTTTGCCCAAAAACAGTAATTTTGTGAATTTGGAGACACTATTTTCACACTGAAGCTCTCCATTGACACTAATGAAACTGTTTGAGGGTAAACAGCTCTTAGTCAGGGAAATGGATGAATAAATTAGGGCTTTAGATGAAGAAAAACAAATTCAATAAAAAAAAAAAGTTTCCTCACTCAATCAGACAAATTGTGGCTATACACCAAAAGCAAATAACACAATGGTGTACCTCAATAACAATTACATTTAAAAGCCTATTTTGTGGAACTGTCATAAGATATTTGTGTACTTGAGTGACATTAATGGATTGAGCTCTCAGCTGTTTTATTCATCAGGTCAAGTGAGGAGAGAAGATGGGCTGTGGTAAAATTTAATCATGTGAAGTAATTCAGGCAGGATGTCAGCTGAGGGACACGTCACTGCAAAACCATTTTAAGTGCAATATCATCTCTCAGCTATTTGCGCATGGCACAGACAGCCCAAACCTCCCAAATGGTTCCAATTCTGGGTGACACATAAATGTGTTTTAAGTGAAAAGGATTAATCTGTAAATAGGTTATCCCTGTTGTACGTTGGAATGTGACCTGACAGCAGAGTTCAGCAGACAGAAGCAGATTTGAAAGCTGTCAGTCTCAGACAAGTGATTGTAATGTGCTGTATCCCCACACAGGCTGACTAGCTCTAATCTGGAGCGTGTTTGGATCATTTTCAGGTCTGCGGTAGAGGGGATAAATACTCTGCCAAATACTGGACATCTATGTCAGTGATGTTGCAATGTACATTAGAAAGGCTTAATAGTTAAGTGTTTTCCAGTGTTTTTACAGCACAACCCCCACCCCCCATTCATCCATCCATTTTTTGCCACTTATCTCCCCAGCCACCTCTTCCAGCTCTTCCTCCCCCTGAGTGTGGTTCTCCCAGAGGTCTTTTCCTGTGTTGAAGGGTCTCTACATTAAGATTTAAAGCATCTTGAAGTGGCTTTTGCTGTGAAGTAAAACTATAAAGGAATTGAAATTAAATTGAATTGAATATCTGACTGTATAAATTGTTGCGCATAC
Source organism: Pterophyllum scalare (assembly GCA_024447675.2). Classification (NCBI taxonomy): domain Eukaryota; kingdom Metazoa; phylum Chordata; class Actinopteri; order Cichliformes; family Cichlidae; genus Pterophyllum; species Pterophyllum scalare. The sequence goes on from JAMQGT020009835.1 coordinate 41,521, forward strand.
ATGAGAATGACATTGATAATCTCACCTTTACCATGAAGCAATTGCACTCACCAGTCACTACAGTGGTTACACCAGTTCAACTGCTTGTTATCAGTCAATCACATGGTGGCAACTCAGTGCATTTAGACATGTCAGCATGGTCAAAATGACCTGCTGAAGTTCCAGGTGAGCATAAGAATGGGGAAGAAAGGTGATTTAAGTGACTTTGAATGTAGCATGAGTCTTGGTGCTAGATGGGATGGCATCAACAACTATTCCAGAAACTGCTGACTTACTGGGATTTTCCTATCTCTAAGTTCTCTGTAACACTAACAGTACATCAAAGCTTGAAGCGGATGGCTACAGCAGAAGAAGACCACACCAGGTGCCACTCCTACCAAATAAGAACAGGAAACTGAGGCTACAGTTTTGGCTGGTCTGATGAGTTTCAATTTCTGCTTCAACATTTAGTTAGTAGAATCAGAATTTAGTGGTAAGTATAAACATATAACCAATATATTATCTATAATATCACATCTAACTGTTGTTTTAAAGATCTTCCCCTGAACTGTTCAAAATCCAGGGAATCTACCACTGCTGCTGACACTGCACTGAACTCCATCAGTAAAACTTCATGTATAGCAGAAAATGTTATCATAAATTATTCTTCCTCATTGTAGAAGGATAATGGATTTTCAGTGCACTACCATTATGACAAGCTTTTATATTTCCAGATACCCTATTTTAGTGTTGGCTTTGATAGCACTGTGGTCATCACAGATTAAAAGTAAGTGTCCAGACTTTATCGTGGAGTGCTATACTCACTGTGAGGATGAATATCTTACTAATTTTATTAAGAAATATAAGAAATGTTTGCATTTTTGAGTTTCTAGCTCTGTGAAGAATTGGTGCTTTTTCTGTTTTGGTTCTGTTTTCTGGAGCCTATCCCAGCTGTCAGGGCCAGAGACAGAGTACACCCTGTACAGGTCACCAGCCTGTCGCAGGGCTAACACAGAGAGACAGGCAACCATTCAAACTCACATCCACACCTATGGCCAATTTAGAATCACCAGTTAACCGAACCCCACTAACTGCATGTCTTTGCACTGTGGGAGGAAAGTGGAGTACCCGGAGAGAACCCACGCAGAACATGCAAACTCCACACAGAAAGGCCCGGGTCAAGGTGGATTCAAACCCTGACCCGCTCACTGTGAGGCCACCGTGCTGCCATAATAATAATAATAATAATAATAATAATAATAATAATGAACAACAAAACAAGTTGAACTCCAACTGCTTTCTCTACACTGCGATCCAGTGACCTTGAATGCAACACCCTATCAACTGCAGATACAGCAGCAGAATTCATTAAGGAGACTTTACGGCTTGTTGTGTGCAAAGACAGTATGAGGCCCTTTTTTTCCTGCAGCCTTTATGGCCTTAATGGCCAGGATTCAAAGCTGTAATTAAACTTGAGGTGTTTTAACTTTCTTTGATTACAACCACAATATACTAGACGTTTCTCCTTTTTTACTAGTGTGTACTATGCAAGCCTGTCTTGAGGAAAACTAATTATGTTTTAATGAAGAGTGTTCACATGATTTATAACAGAAGGGTCTCTGCTTCAAAGTCATTTGTTATGTTTGATTTGCAAGATCAAGCAAAACAGATAAAACAGAAAATAAGAAGGGGAGGAAATGTATAATCAGTTCAGTAATATCTTTTAACATCAGCTGGATCATAATCACTGCATTGGCAGCATCCCCATTTTGTGGATAAGAAAGAAAAAGGTGCTTAAAAGAGGCTTTTACTTCAGTAAAAGTATCACGATTACAAAGAAAAAATATTCCATTATAGTACCAAAGGAAAGTGACAAACCTTCATGTGAAAAGGGATAAGCTTTTCTGCTTTAAATAAAACGTATACCTCCATCAACAGATTTGTAAAAATACCCAAATCTGTCCCAGGCTGTTTTAAAGATGATTTTACTGTACAGAATCTTCACCAAACAAAATGTGATCTTGTCTTACACTGAATTAAAAATTCTATGCTGAATAATTGCTGCATGAAATAAATGTTGCCGATAAATGGAGAGAAAAAAAAACTAACATTTCCATCTGAAAAGTGTATGGATGAATTAGAACAATCACAAATACAACAAAGTCAGCAGCAGTGGATTTATATCACAGCTGTGTATAAGAGTGCTCAGGACGGAGCTGGCATACAGCAAAGGAGAATTTGGTGTCTGTTTAATATCTCTGAGGCCCCCAGAAGTAACAAGTTTGAAGTTTTAAGTCTGTTCATAAATAAAATGTCAGCTTTTCTGGATTTTTCTCCGCTTGAATGCTTTTTTTTCTCTAATATATATATATATATATATATATATATATATATATATATATATATATATATATATACACACATACACACTCAGTTTGTCCATTGCTAGTTTATCACCAAACCACTTTAGGACAAACCTGCACATGCAAAAGTTATATCTATGAAAACTTCTACTCAATTGATTTGTGTTTTGCAGACTTGAATATAAAGTAAAATTTAGTCAGTGTAACACCATGGATGTCAATATCATTCAACAGCAGACTGAGTTTACAGGTGTTTGTGTCACCTGCTATTATGTATGCATAATAAAAATAATCATGATACAGAACTGCACATTACTACCTTAAATTACAACCTTCAACAGATTTTATTTGGCCTTTCAAAACGGGGACTGGGTAGTGACATAGTACAGACGCCCCCCCCCCAGAGGACATTGATGACATTATTGAATAGGATTACAGGATGTATTTGAACATTTACTGCATTGTTGCGTGGTTTAAATTGTGCTGAGTTTTACAGCTCAGTCATGTAAGTGACAGTGTGAAACAAGACATGATCGTTCTTATTGTCAGCTGTGGCTTTATATCCTTTTTGTTCCTCCTACAGTAACTTGTGCTTTCTGTAATACATAAGGATTTGCATGTCCCATTCACACATGCAAAACACCTGAGGCTTTCATAACATCCCCCTGCTGTTAAGAGAGGGCAGCAATACACTTCCAGGATGTACAGAGCAGCAGTCTTTCATGCACAGATACCCATTACATTAAATACTGAAAGGCATGCATTGTACCTAACCTTCCAGCACAGACCGATCTTCCAGCTGACTCCATAGGCTTGTAGGCATATGGGCACTATGGGAAAAATGAGGCTGCTTGTTCTGACTGGCTAAACAAGTGCATGCAAATTTCATTGTGCTGCTCTGCAGTGGAGAGTGGAGTGAAGGCATGAAGTAATATAGGGAGACAGCTCTGTGAAGTAGAGCAGGTGTTTCTTGAAATCATGCATTGCATGTGTTGGAATGTGTGCTTTACACAGCTTGACACCTAAAAGTAAAATGACAAGAAACATATAAAGTTGTTTATAGTCCAGCAGTCTTGTAGTTCATTACAGAGACAATTATGCACTATTCTCCCTAATGGTGTCTTCCTCCATGTTTGACATACAAGCAGAGTGATTGTTAATTAGAGTATCCCTCAGGCAGGAAGGATGTGAAGATAAAGGCACAAAGGGGGGTTGAGCAGCAAAGGTAGCTGACTTAACAAACAGATCAACATCCCTGACCATAACAGCTGCCAGGTGCATTTAGAGGGACTGTAGGAACAGGGTCAGAACAGAGGTAGAACCTGGTAATAATAGTAACAGTGTAAATAACAAAGTTCACTGGAGGTGTAAGCAGATGCGGAGGGGAGGAGATGGTGGGTGGCAGCACCCCAGAGGTTGCAGTTTATTTATATTCTCATGCCCATTTTCATTTCTCCATCCCTCTCCTTCTCACAAGGAAATAAAATGTGAGGCTCTCATCTGCACCATCAGCAGCAGTATGAGCAGAGGCACTTTTTTTTGTCAATTTGACAGCCAGTACACAGTAGGAATATGTGAGAAGTATTATTTTGACACACAGCACACATAGACCAACTGTAGAAGCAATTTCATCCATGAAGATATACTGTAATCCAGGCCCATTAATTTCCATGTGTATGAGTGTTGGAGGAATATTGCTCACAGAAGAAATAAGAAGAAGCTAAATGTCTGATGCACCTGAAATGTTGTGAGCTGAGAAACACAGCAAGGTTTTGGCCAAAGAGCACCTTGTGTTACTTAGCTTGTCATACTAATACATGTTTTATTTATCCTTATGTGCATGGACACTAGTTTCAAGTTTTTATTGTAATATTCTGTCTTTGCGGTCCACAGATACCAGCCATAAAAAGAACAAGAAACTCCGGTCAGGTGTTTAGGAGTCTAATGGCAGCGGGGAAGAAAGAGCTCTTTAGTCTAGAGGTCCTGGATTTTACACTTCTATACCTCCAGCCTGAGGGTAGAAGTGTGAACAGTACATGTTGGGGGTGGATAGAGTCCTTGAGGACGGAGACCGCTGCCCTGTGGATAGAAGATGTTCTGCAGGGAGCGCAGCAGTGTAATGATCTTTTCAGCATTCTTCACCACTCTCTGTAGGCGTTATGTGGTCCGTAGAATTAGCATTGCGGTACCACACCGTGATGCAGTTGGTCAAGATGCTTTCAACCATGCAGCTGTAAAAGTTGCTGAGGATGGTGGTTGACATACCAAACCTCCTGAGCCTCCTCAGCAAGTACAGTCACTGATGAGCCTTCTTAACCAGCTGTGTGGTGTTAGGTGTCCAGGTGAGGTCCTCACTGTTAAGACACCCAGGTTTTTAAAGCAGTTCCCCTCTCCACTTCAAGCTCCCAAATGAACAGTGGCCGTGAGGTCTTCTCTCCTTCCGCATGTTCACTATTTTCTCCTTCGTCTTGCACTGCAAATGGCAGATTCAGAAAGATCTAAGATGTGCATGGTTTTTACCAAAGTGTCTTGGTGTCCTAAGGAAGTTTCTGCAGGACTGCAATGATTTCTAACTTTTATTTTCTGAAAATTATTCAGCATCAATATATTATTTTTTCTGGTTCAAATTCAGTTTGTATTCTTTTACTTTAACTGACAGGACCAGTATGGACCAGGGATGAGGGGATTGATTTTTTAGCTACTTTGAATATATTAACACAGTAGGTTGCCATAAAATTTGATACAAGCATTTTTGGTGCAGAATATGTTTATGCTGATCAGTTCAGATCAGCAGAACCCCAGCTTGAGGGTCCTGTGCAGTATCTTAGCTGTTCTCAGGACTGCGCTCTTCTTGACAGAGATCTCGGATGTTATTCCTGGAATCTGCTGGAGCCATTCTCCCAGTTTGGGGGTCACTGACCCGAGTGATCCGATTACCACGGGGACCACTGTTACCTTCATCTTCCACAGCTTTTCTAGCTCCTCTCTGAGCCCTCGGTATTTAACGAGCCTTTCGCGTTCCTTCTTCCCCGTGTTGCCGTCACTTGGTATTGCAACATCTATCACTATGGCCCTCTTCCTTTTTTTGTCCACCACCATGATGTCTGGTTGGTTAGCCATCACAAGTTTGTCTGTCTGTATCAGGAAGTCCCACAAGATATTAGCTTGCTCATTCTCAACTACCCATGGGGCGTATCCCATTTTGACCTCAGGACTTCCAGGTCATACTCCGTACAGATGTTCCTATATACTATGCTGGCCACTTGGTTATGGCACTCCACATATGCCCTGCCTGCTAGCATCTTGCACCCTGCTGTTATGTGCTGGATTGTCTCAGGGGCATCTCTGCACAGCCTGCACCTGGGATCTTGCCTTGTGTAGTAGACCCCAGCCTCTATCTATCTTGTGCTCAGAGCTTGTTCCTGTGCTGCCATGATTAGTGCCTCTGTGCTGTCTGTCAGTCCAGCTTTGTCCAGCCATTCATTCAGCCTAATCTTGAATTGAACTTGGAATATTAATCTAAATGAAACATATTCATTTTTAAAAACTTGTTCTTCATTTTTTTTACCTTGTGCAACAGCTGAAGTTTGAATGCCAAAGAACAAACTCCTGTCCTTGTCTACACTGATGTATTCATTCATGCAGCACAATAAAAAAAAAATCCTCACCGTCTTTAAAGCACCAAACTGAGTTCAGAATTCAAAAGAGTTGCTGAGAGAAGGGTATATAAAAAAAAATTCTTTCTAATATTTCAGAGAGGTTATGCTCTCTGAAATACTATAAACTACCAATGGGTTTCCTAAGGAAAATCTTGGATTAAATGTGAATTTTCTAATGAAAATAGCATTGATTGTATGACTTTTTACTTTTCCAGAAAGCTAAGGTCTACATGGGCAAACAAAGCCATACCGTAAATACTTTTCCAGGTATGTGATAGGAGCCACAAACCACACTGTCACAGTCATTTTTTTTTCAATCGTTTTGTTTCATTTACGCTGCAAAAACAATGAATTTTTGCCTTACAGGCCCTTTGCAGAACCAACATGTGTTCATGCTGTGGCTTTATTTGTCTTTTTACACTCAGTGTTATACTTTCTGGCAGAGGTGCAACATGAGGAAGCCTCAGAAAAGAAAATATGGGAAAGTTCCATATATGTATTTATTTATTTATTTTCCACTCTGCTCAGACTTAATGTTCTCGAGATCATCTACTCTGCTTTAAAACTTACATGTGAATTATTGAAGCGGTCTGTAGCAATAAAGGCAATTTTCAAAAATACACACAAGGGGGGAAGCACCCACAGGAAAGAGGTGGTGAAGTAGAGGAGGAGAAAGCAATCCAAACCTTATGGCATCATTAATTTATCTGATTCTTACCACCTCAAGATTTACAAAGAACATGGAATCAAAACCGCTCTGGTGTTTTTATTTCTGCAAACCAGCTCACTCTCTCACCCTCTCTCATATTCAAGACACGTATCAACAGCAAGAAAACATAGCAACTTTGTGCAGTTCAACAGAGCACCGAGCGAGCTTTGATGTTTTAATCCATGTGGGCTTTCAGTTTCTGAATAGGCAGGCGGCCTTGTGAATGTCCTTATAGAATAAGAGACAGAACTGAACCTCACTGCTTAACCTCTGTTTTTCAAGAACCGCAAAGGGTGTGATTCTTTTTCAGCATTTAAGCTCTAATAAAGACCAGTTCGTCCTCATGTACGCCCACTCACCAACACCTACTGCAGTTTTAAATAAAGAGGTGGTTTGCTGATCAAATTGACATTAGTGGCTTCAACTATGGCTACAGATGATTCCAGGTTACACTTCAGTGATATATTTTCAGTTTCAGCATGCTGAATGGTGACAAAAAGTATTGAATAAAATAATAATTCCAATATATTATTCTAAAATTGTTTCAGTGTCAGGTTATCAATGATAGGATTGTTACTATTGCAACATCTATAGAGAGTTATTACACAATTATTACATGATAAGTTAGGCTTAATCTTTTTCTTTATGTGTTAAAATGAGAGGCTGTGTAACCCGGTAAAAATACAATTACAGAATTATTTACTGTGCGATAATATCACAACTTCACAATATCAGTATATTGTGACTCTTCCTTTCCCCTTTCCTTTCTGGTATTTTCTCTGATCACAGCTGGCCCATGCATTCACCTGATTTATTTCCACCATCCTCAAAGTGCTGCTCAATGTGCTGTGACATCCTCCAAATATGAATTACCAATCACATTATAGAAGATCAGCCATAATGAATTAATGTTGAATTAAATGAACAGATGAATACCAGACACTGTCCTATATCCAAGAGGTCAGGACAGTAGGGCAGACAGTCAGAGCGCTGGGTCAGGTCTGGCTGATGATTTAAATGTGGGACTGCAACCTGCTGTAGCTACAGTACCCTTTAAAATATTTTGCTGCTAAGCTAGATATTTTTATACCTATGATGCAGACATCAGAAAATAGGAAAATGGGAAATGGAAAATGGTATCAAGCATTAGGCAGTTTTCTGGGTATCTGTGTTGAGTTTGTAATTCTAGTATGATGATAACCCCAGAAGGGACAGAGTTTAAAAGTCCCTTGTTTGGAAATAAAATGTGTCTCTCACAATTTTATTGCTTTTGCAGCTTGAATCAGCAAGAAACTTTCCAGCTTTAATCATTTACTTGAAGTTCATTTTAAAATAAAAGTCAAAGAAATGAAAGAAATAGAAGAATTAAAACTGCTAGTCTGCACATGAACCCATGGGGCTGAAGAAAAAAATCATCCCCTGCGTCAGCGACCTGTCGCACTTCACAGCTTTGCATCATTGGATAGTCTAGTTTAAGTTTTCAAGAACATGAATAAATAATCAGATATAATAATTTAAGAAAACATGAAAAATGGGTTTTTTTTGGTCCATTCCAGGAAATTAAATACCTCCAGGTGCTTCATTACACTGATGCAAAAATATACGTATAAAAATCCAATATTGCATTAAAGCAGTTAATAATTTGCCTCATTGCCTGTAGTGGTATAAATTATATTGTATAATTTCTGACAATTAGTAGTATCACACAATAAATACAATGTTTTGAAAAAGAAAGTTTTCACAAGCCTCTATGTAGTCCTGTGAAAACCAAGTACACCCCATGATTCAGTGGCTTGTGGAACCACCTTTAGCAGCAATTGTCTGATTTATCAGTCTCTCACATCATTGTGGAAGAATTTTGTCCGACTCTTCTTTACAATATTGCTTTAGTTGATCGAGTTTTGCAGGAATTTGTTTAACCACGGCTCCCTCAAAGGTCCCACCACAGCATTTTAATCAGGTTGAGGTCTGGACTTTGGCTAGGTCATTGAAACATGCTGTGCTTGGGATCATTGCCCTGTTGCATGACCCATTTTGGGCCAAACTTTAACTGTTGACTAGGCCTCACATTTGACTCTAGAATACTTTGGTATACAGAGGAGTTCACGGCACAGCAGCATCTTGCTGCTACTTACCCTCTTAATTCCTGTGGAAGCAGAAAGGGTTTTTCACAGGACCTCACAGAGTCCTGTGGAAACTTTCTTTTTCACACAATTGTGCATTTATATCATCCACCAGGACGGAAGAGAGAAGTGTTTTTTTTACTTGACTGTAAAATACATACATATTTATGGTAAGTGCTTATCATTAAAATTGCACTCTTTGACTTGTATTCGAACACACAGTGCTCAATATTTCCTAACAGCAAACATGAATCTAAAACTGTACAAGAATAGAGAAGCGACTCGTGACACTGCTCTGATTAGGTGCCTCAGACTCTGTGGGAGTGCCATCCATTACCGTAAAACATACTGAGCACAGGGTATATTAAAGTATTTACTCTTTTGCATGCTTTCATATGAATCAATGTAATCTCAGAAGAGCACACGCCACCTGTCAAGGTTTTATGAGCATCGTCACTTGACTGATAAGTTGCCTGAGATGAAAGGATCCCCGGGGTCAGATAAAAAGATACGATTAAAGAAATGTATACAGTAAAGAAGATGTAACCAAATATATTTTCAAGGCAGGTGAAGAAACATTTTCAGAGACAACAACCAAATGTGTTTTACGCAGTGAAGTGCCATAAATCATTTCAGATTACTTTCTGTGGGCTGCCATGCTTAATACACAGAAAGCATGAACAAAAATTGACCCTTGACTGTTAAATCTGCCATGGCGGCTTGGTTAAGTAGTGATAATGGATGATTAAAATTTGACTTGTTAGCTGAGAAGAGGATTGTCTGGAAGCAGGACAAAGGGAGCAGGCTGAAAGGACATACAGTGGATTATGGATGCAGGTGGAAACGTGCCGAGCGAGCACATGGAAACATGCAGGGAGACGAGAGAGAAAGAGGTCACAGAGATGAGATGTGTGATGATGAAAACCAAGGCCAGGTGAGGAAAAAAATGAGCTCTTCAGAGAGTAAAAACAACCCCCTCCCAAACCAGAAATATGTATTAGGTAGTAGTAGTTACAGTGAGACTGTTAAATATTATAGAGCTGATAAAGTGATTTGAAGGTTGTCAAAGTTCAGCCCATAATGTAAGTTTACCAAAAACGTCTCGCAGAGCAGATGCCAGGACTCTGCAGTAAAGCCTGGGTTTTCCAATTGGTTTGGGAAGTCCATATGGTCTCGACTAATAACTGACTCCTGCACAATGCTGTGAGCTTCAGTGACTGACAGAGGGTCAAAACTGCTCCACTGTTCCAGATGGTGGACTTCAAACTCCTGAGAGAGACATGCGTATTATTCCAAATGGCAACAAACTGAATACACAAGTGCAGACAGGAGATTTTTTCCTTTTTTTAAAATTATTTTTAATATATTGTTAAAATAATCTGTTTTCTTGCATGCTGAGAAAATTAATATCACAACAATACAAGACTAAAGTGAGCAACCATTTAACTTTGGACAGAGACTGGCAACAGAGAAAGTTGTTAATGTAAGCTGGTTCTGTCCAAAGATAACAAAATCCACCTTCCTGCTCCTCCCACTAGAGCTGTTGTCATACATGCAGTGCAGCACTAAGCCTTTCTAGTCATTACAAAGCAAAGTTCATGAAAACTGACATTAAACAGTCGTCAGGGGACAAAGAAAATACACTCTGTGTTAATTGGGAGGTTTTACTTATCGGGGCATTTTAAAAATATGTCTTAAAATCAGGTAAATACAACCTGAGGTGAATGTGGTGTATTACACCATGTCATTGTTTATTTAAAACAAAGTTATGCCAAATTGCAGAAACAGTGAGTGAAAACTTAATAAACGATTACTGCTTCCACAGGAATTAAGAGGGAAAGTCCTGCTAATCAAATGAACTCGATTAACTGATCATCACAGTCCCTGTAGTCAAAACTTGATGCGGTACAAGGTAAAAAAGTTTATTATAAATTATTAGATAGTGGTGAACGTGGTGAAAAGAGATAACACAACAACTACTGGATACAAGTTTCCTGGAACCTCCTAGAAAGTCCAGGAAGCACGTTTTCAGCCAACATTTCCGAGGGACTAGTTATCTAGAATAGATGGTCAGCAACAGTTATTCAGGGTCAGGATGTTTGCTGGGTAATTGCCTGTAGACTTCACAGAGTGAGTGTCATGTGTCCTTCCCACTGCTCGCTTTACCCATGCAGCACCTCCACTGTGCGTTTCCAGTGGTGGGCACGCATCTGACACAGCTACTCCTCTGCTGTATGCTCAGTGTGAGAGAGGTCAGCTTCAGACCATGCTTCAGAGTTCATTTGTGAAAGTAGATTAACTTTGCTACATTCAAAAATAAAAACAAATACATTATATTATAATTATAAATTTGTAAAAATATTATGTTTTGCGCGGGCCATGACTTCCTGGCTCTACTGTCACTGTGAATTTTCAAGCCCACCAGGAAGATTCAGCAACGTGTGATTTTATAATTGTACAGACTTCCAGCAGCAAGGCAAGGTGTCTTCCTGTGTCTGCTAACAGGTTGCACACATGATTAGTTTCAATCTCCTCAGCTCACTCTTGGCAAAAAAGCAACAAGGCCACTGTATTTCCCAAATTATTAAAGATTTAAGTTTGTTGTCATAAATGTATAGTTGCAGTTCCTTTAAAACAAACTTCCACCGCATCTTGTTGGAAAATCTCCACTCAGACAAACTTTATTGACATGATTCAGCAAACAAATTCTTCTAACACCATTTGTTTTATTTCCATCACAGAGAGCTTTCTCTTGGTCTCAACAATTGAATATTGTCAGGAAAACTGTATAACAAATGGCAAACAGCTGGGAGGCAAGAGGCTGCGTGGGTGATGAGATGGCAGAGCCGAGGTTGAGCGCCGCTCAGGAATTCCCTTTGACTCGAGAGGAGAGCTGGAGGAGGAGAGCTAGGCTGATGTAGTTTTCTTCTTCTTCTTCTTTTTTTGGACTGCATTCTAACAAGGGCGAGAAGATTGGCATAAGGAAAGGCATCTACATACCACCGTCTGGCGGTATGCAGCTTCAGTAAAATATTTACTTGAAATTTACATTACCACTTCGACGTATTATTAATTCATGCTCTAACGAATGCAGCAAACAACTCATGCACCACACCACATGCCTCTTTCCCTCCCCATCTCATTTTCCCCGACCCTCTTCCTTCTTTGCTCTCACCAAATAATCACTCTATGAGGAGCAAGATATCAAGGTCAGGCACCTTCAGGCTCAGGTTTATATTCCTTAATGCAGCAGTAACACTGGATTAGATAACCTGCACAACTAAAGAAAATGGACAGATACAAAGTGGGTGCTACAAGCAGTTTCTAAGAGACTGCAGCATGTATTTAGTGCTCCAGATGTCCTGTAGGGGGAGTTCTTTTGCACATCTTTAATGCAGCAGAACTCGAAGATGGCACTGCTGTAAGAAATCGATTCATTCAGGCAGCAAAGAAGAGAGCGGGGCTGGATGATTAAATTTGTATGTGCATACTGCTGTACTGTAAAGTGCTGTAAAGGTGCATTTAAATAAAGTCTAAGAGTTGGAATTACCTGAGGCCTCTTAAGAGCTCAAAGGGCTTTTTTTTTTTAAAAAAAAAAACAAGTTCTCCTTGAAAAGTAAACTAATATGAGCTGAAAAAATACAAAACAGAAGTGAGCAGTAACCTGGAAATGGTTGGAAAGGAAAAAAAAATCATATATAAACACAGCAATCCTGCAGCTCTTTTCTCCGTGTCCTCAGCTGCTCCCATGGGACATTCATGGCTGTGTGCACATGCTTCATACAGGATAAAAATAACTCATCACTAGCTTTTTGCTCTTTGGGGTGAAAATCCCCACTTTAACCCTTTTCATAAACCGTTTTACTGCCTGTCTGATCTTTGTTGCTATTATTGCTACCTCTCCTCATCTAGTCTGGGTCTGGCCAAAGGCTCCTGTTGTGGCAACAATTTTAAAGCTTAAAATCAGACCTGAGAGGAAGCACAAATGCTTAATTCCCACTCAAACCAAATAAATATGATAAAAATGTTTACACAATTTCTTTTCCCATCGGGAAAATGACAGTCCACCACAGCTTAAGACCACAGAAACATCAAAAACACACACTCTCAATCATGGACACACACGGAGCTGCTCTTCTTGGTCAGCACTTTTTTGTCTTACATAACTGTGTGTCCTTACATCAGAGACATTTTGGTGCTCTTTTAATCCACTGGCTTATCTCTGCTGAGTCTTAGCCAGAGCTGTGTGTTCATGTATTTGTATGCTCGCGTGTATGCATGTGTGATATTCATTATACATGGATTTGTCAACCGACTATAGCTGCTAATAGATTCTGTAACTCTAAACAGCTTAAAGCAAACACACACACACACACACACACACACACACACACACACACACACAGAGGTGACATATTTCCCATACTTCAAAACATTGTAATGAGGTCTGCAATTTGAATAGCAAAATATTGTTGCTCCTTTTCATTAAATAGTGCAAGTTTTTTCTACATATTTTAATCATTTATTATAAAGAAAAAAATGTTCATTTTTAATTAATTTATGTCAGTTATGTAAGTAATTTCCCCTTTGAAAGCCAATACTAAGTATGGAAAAATATGTTAAATGTGCTTCTTCTATGGGGTTTAGCAGGAAAAACCAAACCATGTTTTTCCATCTTACTCTGTAAATATGCAGTACTTTTAGAGGCACTGGTCGTATTACGGAGTAGTTTAACCTTGCCTTTTGAAGATAAAGCTCCAGCAACAGTTGCAGCATAATGAACAACTTTATTGTTCAACTGAAGTGTTTTGGTTTTTAGCCTTCATCACCGTCATTATCAGATGGAAAAAACAAACAAAACAAAACTGGCACTGAAACAGGAATAGTGTAAACGGGCAGTGTTTCAGTTTTTCCCCATCTGATATCACACGTATCTTAAGATATATTGATGACCTGTCTAGGATGTAACCCACCTCTTGCCCTATGACAGCTGGAATTGGCGTTTAGTCACCTCCGTAATCTCAAACTCTTTCTTTATTCCACGTACAAAGATGATTGATAGTTCTGTGTTGCAGCTCTTGTCCAGAGCAGAAAAAGTTAAAATTGTCCTCTTTGTTTTTCAAATGAAGCTCTGATGTCCTTGATTGGTCTTGTTACTTGTTACATATCAGGACATATTAGTGCGGCAGAGTCCAGCAAACACTCTTTGATAAACTCCCCGTCAGAGAATGGCTCACTAGTCTTTGCAATTTTGTGGGAAATGACAAAGCTGGTCGTGACTGCTCCATCCCTGGATATGTAAAGCTTGGTGAAAAGTCAAGGTTCTGCATCAGTCAGGTTCTTATATTCCTCTGTGTATAGTCTCATAATGGTGATTCAAATTGTATTCCTTAAATATAGCAATGTGCTCTCCACACATACTCTGACTTCAGTAAATAAACACAAGTTGATGTCTTGTTAAAAATTCTACACTCTGCATCGATCTTTCATTTTTTTTTTTAATGTGAGCTGACATCTTTCAGGGCTAGCAAACTCACATATCTCAGTAAAAGTAAAAGCAAAAATATTTCTCAGTTTAAATTTTTAAAACTCATTAAATAAATAGATTAAATGAACATTTCAGAGTAATTTATCATGAATCAGTAATTTTACTGGCCATATAACTCACAGGACTCACTTTCATCTTTTCAGATTTGCTTAGTTCTGTTTTTTGTAAATGTGTGAACAATGACCTTCAACTGAAATCTGCCACAGGTCGTGTTTTGCTCTGTGTCTCAGTCTGAATGGGCTCTTATCTCACTGAGAGGGCCTAAGCCCCTCAATCCAATCATTTCCACCTGATGATGTCACTGTGCTCAGAGGCTTGGGCCAGCGAAGTCTCACAGGAGGGTGAGAGAGAGACAGAACATAATTTGGCAGCCTAATTTGATCTGCTTCTTTTACGTGTGTGTGTATGTGTCTTTGTGTAGGGAAAATGCTGACAGCTTGTCATAATCCCTTCATTCCCATTCCCCACCATGACTGACTGCACCAGCCTCCAAAGAATCCCTGCAAGCCACCGGGTTTGCTGGTGAAGAAGAGCTACTCGAGTGTTTTCCTTACACAATATGTAGAATGAAATCTGTGTGCATTTCCTTTTTTAAAAATTCATTTATTTTAGTGCACATGCTCTAACAGGGGGTAGCTCAATTACTGTAGGGGTGAAGTGGAGCATTTGACATTTTTGTAAATGTCTAGCTGCATGGCGTTTCTCAGTTTATAAGAAAAAGACAAGAAATGAGTGAACTGGCTTATAGGATTCAGTCTAAGACAAAGAATCATCAAGAGCTTTTAAGCTAACAAAATGACATGTTTGTATTTTTTTAATTATAAAAAAGTTTAAAAAAACTTTAATATTTTTAGTTACTATTTCCTTAACTGTCCAAGTTAAAGCCCCTGTATAAGACAGTGTTACCGATTGTGGCATTTTTTTCTCTAGGCCAGAAAGTGACGAAAGGAAAGTCAAAGTATCCCTACAACTGCATTTGAAAGCCTTGCTAATATTCTCTATTGAACATGAGAACAAATGCAAATAGATGTAGTTTCGATATGATTGAGAAGTTGCTACCATATGAGTGTTCAGTATCTTTGTTGTTTTATTTGACCACAATGCTCAACTTTGGCCTTTAAAATGGAACTTCAGACACCAGTGGTGACATCCCTTTTATTTACAGCAAATGGCTCTTTAGCATTAAGTAATCTTACTATACTAAAGCAGCAAATGCTGTGCAGACCAGTGCTTATTGACTTTTGCTATTATTCTGTAGCTGGCCTGCTTTGAGTTTGACAGTGTGAAAGTGGATCTTTGCAGGCTATGCATATGCACTTATTTGGTCAAGGTTACAAAGAGCAGCATTCTCTCAAGCCTAAATAAGCCATACTAATCCAGCAAAAACAGAGCTATTGCAGAAAATATTCAGCCTACTGATGCTTTGGTACATGTTGTGTCTTTGAATCCACACTTCTTGCATCTCTACGGGGTAGGATCCCGTCTACAGGGACTTTCTCTCCTGTGGCTTCAATACTCTGCCTCATTTTATTCTCCCCTTCTCTCTGTAATAAATAAATATGCTAAGGCTAGTAAGAGTTTTGATTCTCTTTGGAAAAATAGGGAAAGAAATTAAAGCACAAAGACAAACTTTTTTTTTTATTTTTAAAATGGATGTTATTGATAACAAAAAGCCCCAGTGAGCTGTTTTCAGTTGCACTTCATGATTCCTCACTTTAGGACAGAAATGAAGGTTGCTTCTTCAGACTGTAAAAAGTAAGAAGCAGAGGGTCTCATTTAAAAAACATCAATGATGGTTGTGCGAGGAAAGGCCGGCATAAAGCTGGATGCCCATAAGATTGTTCAGGAGGACGTACTCTGAGTTCGTGATAATATTCCCCAGAGATGAAATCACCATTTTACATGTTAATATGTTTCTCTGAGACGCTGTGTATATAAATTTGTTTCTACATCTTTCTGTTGCATTCACTGTGCTGCTTTGTGCCTTAGCTTTCCAGCTTTCTGCCTTTTCAGTTCATGCCCTGCTGTGTTTTTTTTTACCTTAGCTGGTACTTTGGACTCTGCCTTAGTCTGTTTGTTTTCGTCGGCTATAGATTTTGTCTATTTAAATCAAATTATTGTGAGTAAAGTTAACATTTTCTCTCATAAACTGCACTTTTTTGTCATGCATTTGGTTCTGTTTTTGAATTCTTTGAATTCACTTCATGTTTGTCTCCCACTCAAACTATTGGACAGATATTTCAAGAGTTGAGCCACAGAGAAGAGCCAACCTGTTGTTCTGGTAAGGAATACTTTTTAATCAGAGTATAGCATCAAGTCAATTAAACTTCTGAAATATTGATCTGGTCAGTTAAGTAGCAGAGGGGGTTGTCAATCACTTTCAGCTGTTTTGGCGTTAATGAAATTAACAACAGCTGCACTAGAGGGGCAACAATGAGACAATCCCCAAAACAGGAATGGGTTCACAGGTGGAGGCCTCTGACATTTTCCCCTCCTCATCTTTTCTGACTGTTTTTTAGTTTTGCACTTGGCTAGGGTCAGTGTCACTACTGGTAGCATGAGGCGATACCTGGACCCTACAGAGGTTGCATGCACATCAATCCCTGCCATTACCAGAAGGCTTGCTGTGTCTCCCAGCACAGTCTGAAGAGCATGGAGGAGTTTCTAAGAGACAGGCAGTTGCTCTAGGAGAGCTGGGCAGGGCCACTGAAGGTCCTTAGCTCATCAACAGGACTGGTATCTGCAAGGAGGAACAGAACGAGCACTGCCAGAGCCCTACAAAATGACCTCCAACAGGCTACTGGTATGAATGTCTCTGACCAAACAATCAGAAAGAGACTTCATCAAGGTGGCCTAAGGGCTTGACATCCTCTAATGGGGTCTGTGCTCACTGCCCGGCACTGTGGAGCCCAACTGGCATTTGCCATAGAATACCAGAACTGGCAGGTCCACCACTGGTCCCCTGTGCTTTTCTCAGGTTCACCCTGAGCACATGTGACAGATGGGAAAGGGTCTGGAAAAGCTGTGGAGAACGTTACACTGCCTGTAACATTGTTCAGCATGAACGGTTTGGTGGTGGGTCAGTGATGACCTGAAATGAAATTTGGACAGAATGGACTAGCCTGCCGCATAATTTTTTCACTTTCATTTCAGGGGTGTTTTTGAATTCAGCCCTCTGTTGGGTGATAATTTTCATTTCAAACAAATGATGTAGTAGTTTTTTGTTCCTAACACATCACCCAGTCCATGTCAATATAGATATCCTGCATGATTTTTAATTTTTTTTTTTAGCAGTGTATTAAAAAAACTATGCTTACAGATAAAAAAAACAAAACAAAAAAAAAAAACAAAAAAAAAATACTGCTAAAGCATGTCTTCATCTAACCCAGGCAAACAGGGCACTGACCTGGTCCTACACAAGGAAAATGGTAGATTGATAGGCCAAGGTCCTCCACCACACTTTAAAGAGTAGCGGAGGAACTGGGGAGAATCTTGTGTGTATATTCTGTCCCAGAGCAGCTGGTAGGTGGCTGGAGGGCATGACCAGAAGGGCACATCTGGATTGAAAAGACCGGTTAGCAAAGGACCAATAGAACTATGGTGAGGAGGGCTAACATCTGGTTTGCTTGGAGTTTCTGCTCAGTGCTTTGTCTCTGGTTGCTGTCAGAAGCAGTTTCATAACCACAGTTCTGACAGAAATAAAAGACGATTTGATGTAAATGATGGACAACATGTCGCCACAGAGGGGGGAATTGTTGCCTCACAGCAGATTCCTTTGGGTTAAGTGGTTCTTTTATGAGGTGTTTATATGTTTTCTTTGCATTCCTCAGGTTTTAACCTGTAGTCAGAAGTTCTATGTGAGTGGGAAACTGAAGTCCCATAGGCGTGAGTGTGCCCATCTTTTGACAGGAACCTGTCCAGGTGGGATTTGTGTTAAAGCAAGTAATTCTGGGATAAACTCAACTCTCTCGGTGACCCAAGAGAAACAAATAAGTGCAGAAAACTACTGGATTTATTTGATGTTTTCTTCAATCTCTTTGACTCTTTTTTTAATACTCAGTGGTGCTCACGTCTCACTCCTTATTATTCTTTGTCCTTTTGTTCACATTTGACAGAAGGCTCCTTTTGAAGTATTTTACCTCTTCATCATTGATCATAATATTTATAATCCACTTGTCTCTCTTCTCTCTTTGCAACCAGACCAGACTCGGGGCCTTGTGCTGGCCCAGCAGGTGTTGCAGTTCCCGGAGCTGCGGTGACAGCATGGCTCAGTGGCTAAGGCATGAAAGTTTATGTAAACCTGAAGATTCTCCTATTTGGGACTAACTATGTGAAATTTCATGGCTTAGAGTAAGTTGTGATTTCAGCCTGGAATTATTCAGTTCTATATTAAGCAGAACATACGTATAAGAAAAGATGGAGATCATTTAGCAGTAAAAGAAAAAAAGAGCACACCAATGCCACTGCAAAAGATAATAAAAAAAATGGCAACACATTGTCCGTAAATATTCTAGGTAATATACAGCAACTAAGTATATAGTTAAACTCAAAACCCATCCAACCAGGAACACCCTGCAAAGAGACCAATAACATCCTGTGTTTGATCAAATTATCATAAAGAGGCTATAAATCACAGTTTCATGTCATGAAAAACAAGCATTGTGTTTCTTATGTAACCAGCAATTTCACTCCCCCCGCCCCCACTTTTAAAAAAAAAACAAAAAAAAAACTTGAGGAGCGAAGTGTGACAGCAAATATGCAAACTTCTGCCAACTCACTCTTTGCATGAGTTTGCTTGTGAAGTTTGGGAACTTCTCTGCAGAGTTGCTCATGGCTCAGATATTAGGTAAGCAGAGGTCTGTGCACAAAATTAGTAAAATACCAATCCTGACTAACTCTGGTTCCATACAGGGTGATCATGCCAGCTGTACTCTGTTGTGTGTGTACAGATCCTTCATTTTTATTCTAGAGTGTAAAGAGGTGACATCTTTCTTCTTTCAGTCTTTTCTGCTCCTAGTTTGTCACTATATGCCAAATAATTCATCAAAAAAGTTTATATAAAAATAAACGTAATGCATCTGAAATTAACAACCCCACCCCCACCCCCCATAGCAGGATTAAATTATACTTATGTGGTAATTAATAACAGAGAAATACTAATTAAGCTGCTGCAATTTAAATCCCTCCCACCTCAAGCTTTCCTGACAAAAACACACATCAGCTGGAACTGACAGTGCAAATTTACATCAAGTCAAACAGTGTAGTGCGACAGATGTGCATCTTTTTTTGTGATGGCTCATTATGTTTCTGATGATGACAGTTGATGTGACGGATGATTGCTGGTTGGTAAGTAAACTGACAACACTGAGCATCTGGAATTTCCTTCTTTATCCTATATGGTTCCATAAAAAGACTTCATAGTATCAGAAGCGTTATCCTCTGTGTTTGGTTGACAGCTCATTTTGGATGTGACAAAAGCATGACGCTAACATAGCCAATCACTTACCTCATTTGGTGGGATATATCAAGACCATACCTGCTCAGTGTTTCAGTGGAGAACAACAGGGTGCTGATGCAGGCCAATCTTTGTATTAAGCCAAAGCTGAGTCAATCTTATGGAAAACCTTTTTATAATCTATATAAGGGATTTATTTCTTTGCCCTATCTGGAAAAAAATTCATTGCAGTTACACTGTAGGAAGAAGGGAGTGCTGCATCTGCTCCACCCTCAATAATGACCATGTTGCACTTTAACAACATGTCTTGATGCTGCAACAGCTTACCTGCTGCTATTCCCTGCCAAACATTGTGCAGCATTATGCATTCATTAGATATTTTAGTTATGTGTTGAGACCTGACACAGGACCTGAGAGATGCATCTGGCCCTTCAGACGAACCGTCTACTGTTTACTGAAGCCTCATCATAAAAGGTCTCAGTGGAAGGGTGGCTGTCAAAAGGCCATTCATAATGAAGGGAAACAGGGAGAAAAGACCGAGGTATGCCACATTACACAAGAACTGGACTGAAAATCAGTGGCAACAGGCCTGATGGTGTGATGAATCTGAATTTGAAAAATTTGGTTCAAATTGCTGCCAATATAAATGGAGGAGGTCAGGAGAAAAAAACAGTGAGTGTCTACAGCCTCTGTGAAACACAGTAGAGGCTCTGCCATGGTTTGGGGCTGCATTTCAGCTGGTGGTGTTGGAGACCTTGTCAAAATTGATAAAATTATGAATGCAGAAAAGTACCATCAGAATTGTATCCACCATGCAGTACCATCTAGAAAGATTCTGATTCACAACATATTAATATTTAAACATGGCAATGATCACAAACACACTGCCAGTGCAGCAAAAGCATACCTGGATAGAAAAACACACAGTGGAACACTATCCAAAATAGTGGATATTTTGGATAGATAATAACAGGCACTGGCCTGTTATTCTTCAACAGGTGGTCACACCAAATATTGACTTTCACTTGTTGAAACTCTTATAAACTCTTTCTATGCTGTATTTACATGTATGTTTGCACATATTTCAATAAATGGCTGTACCCATTTTTTCATTTTCCTAGTAAAATATAAAGAAATGAGGGGT